>PVKA01037304.1:0-21052 GCA_004027165.1 Ctenomys sociabilis | reverse complement strand
TTTGTGGAACTAGGGATTGAACTCAGGCCATTGTGCTTGAAAGGGAAGCACTTATTCCACCTAGCTATCTCCTCTGCCCTAAGCCATCTCTCTGGCTCCCCATTCTTTACTAAAAGAGACCCACAATTCCCTGAACTCCTGAGTTCTAAGGAATTTAAATTAAAAATAACTAACTATCCCTCTAAAATCTGATTCTTTTTTTTTTTTTTTTTTCAGAACTAGGGATTGAACTCAGGCCTTTGAACTTGGCACGAAAGCTCTTATTCTACTGAGCCATCTTCCCAGCCTCTGAACTTTGATTCTTTTAAACTCTGTGTGCT
This sequence comes from Ctenomys sociabilis, assembly GCA_004027165.1. Lineage (NCBI taxonomy): Eukaryota > Metazoa > Chordata > Mammalia > Rodentia > Ctenomyidae > Ctenomys > Ctenomys sociabilis. The sequence goes on along the minus strand of PVKA01037304.1, from coordinate 20,732 downwards.
AAGGAACTGAGTTGAGACCTTAAGCACCAACTGGTCATTTTAAATCCACAAAGCCACCTGTGATCTGTGGTCACTAAACAGCTGAGTAATTTCTGGGCTTTGTTTATCACATTAGCTCTGGATTGAGTAGCTCTGTGGCCAAGTATTTGGGCTCCTGAATTTTCAAATTACTCTTCTTGTTTTGAATAAAAATCTCCTAAATTCTGTTGGTGTTAGACTTCATTCCTCGATGTGAGACAATGAGTTGAGTATATACAGTAAATAATATTGTATGCAGGTGATACAGCGAAACCTCCAAATAACACAGGGAGAAAAACTGACCTGCCAACCTAAAAGGTACCTGGGATGAGTTTGTGTTCTCTAACACTGAAGAATGAATTTTAGGAATAAACAGATGCTATGGGTAGAATGCATTTATTGAGGGAAAGAAAGCTCCTGTCTGAAAGAGAGACAGGAGGGGGCCCTGAGTGGGTAGCCCCTGGGAAGCTGTCTCTTTCAGGAAGCTGTCTCTTTCCAGTACCAAGTTGGAAAATGAGTCATATAACAAGCAGGCATGAGTATGGGACAGGGTTTTTTCCTGTTGGGCATTGGGTTAGTGATTCATTTGGGCTCTTTTAAGGTGCTTGATACCTATTTAGAATATCACTTCCTGATGCCCATCCCTAGGGAAGTATGTAGCTGTGTTTCCTCTTTTGTCTTGGTCTTGAGGTACGGCCCATATGGGACAGTCTAAGGTGGTTCTGTCAAGTTACAAAGCCACCTTGTTTTCCATCTTGTCTCCTTAAGAGCCTGGCCCTGTCTGACTGCCTATAATATTTCTATCTGACTTGGCTTCCTACAACATTTCCCCCTCTGAAGAATTTTCCGAACTGCCGTGAGGGAACCATGGGCAATGATCACTCTGGCTTCTTCAGGCTGAAGGGAGTCATAGTTGTTGACCAGCAGTTAGACATATTCTCCAGAGGTTCCATCTAAGGGCCCTCAATAGACACCAGACAGTTGCATCTTGGGTAGACTTATAGTTTTAAATCTAGAGGAGACAAAGCCAAAGAAGCAAACATGCATGGGTCAAATAATCACAACAGGATAATTATGAAAAAGACAGAGTTAGAACTTTTGTAGGTCAATTAGCAGATATGCTTAATTGTGGGTTTGAATCCCTTTTATCTTTTATGGCCATGGAGTATTGTCTCAAATAAACTGGCCTACTTTTTTTTTTTTTTTTTTTTTTTTGTCTTTTTGAGACAGGGTCTCACTACGCAGTTCAGGCTGGCCTCGAGCTCACTTTGTAGCTCAGGCTGGTCTCGAACTCACAACAATCCTCCTGCCTCAGCCTCCCGAGTGCTGGGATTATAGGCATGCACCACCACGCCCGGCTTGGCCTACTTTTATGTCTCACCAATTCTAGTGTTAATTGGGGTGTTATAACCTATGTAACCATCTCCATTTTGTAACTAGAACAGCTATTTTATTATACAACTCTATACATTTCTGTTATAACCTATCCATTTTGTATCCAGGCACCACTGTGTTGTCATATATCTCAGTAAGTTACCATTGTGTTGTTATATAGCTCAGTAAGTTTCCATGATAACTATTCATTATTAAATTGCCAAACCACACAATATGTCCAATCTGTGATTAATGCACGCTGTAACTGCTTATTCTAAAATCAACCTGTGATTAATACAAGTTGTAACTGCTTATTCTAAAATTGTGCCTACCTGTTACAAAAATGCAATCCTTTGTTCTTACCATTGCCTTGATTCCTGACCCCCTGCTGAGCTTCTCTCATGCCTAGGCTGCAAGACCACTTACGTCTCCGTTTTCAGTTTAAAAAATCTTTGTCCCTCCCCACCTCGGTGCACACCTACTTGGAAACAAGAGTACATGCTGCGGCTGAGCTCAGCTAAATAAAGCACTTTTAAGTTGAGTCCGATTTTTGATATTTGGGTTACAACGGGGGTACATGAATTGTCAGATCTAGGGAAAACATTGAGTACTCTTCAGTTTGCCAATGGGCCACTGGCTGGATAACTACTGACAAACCTGCATGAGCATCTGTTGAAAGTTTAACAGGCTTTCTCCTTACATTGGCAGTTAACATGACTTCCTTTAGGCTGAGAGCTGATCTTATCAATCTGAAACTTTCTCTGATTCCATAATGAACACTTTTTTGTTTTCCCTTCTGTAGCAGCTTTGGACTTTTTTTTGCCTTGAAATGCCCCTTTTGTCTGGATCCAAGGAAGCATAACTTTTTCTCATTTCCCAACTGCCTTTATTCCAATGCTAGTATCACCATTCTCATTTTCCTTCTGTAATTTTATTCTAGATCTTTTTTACTATAAAACACTTTCTGAGCAATTTCTATCAACTGAGACAAATTCATTTCTGCAAACCCTTCTATGTTCTGCGCTTGTGTCAGATATCTGGGGCCCACTGAGCAACATACAACGTTTTGGTTTTAAGGCCTCTTGAAGGCAACCCTGCCAAAGAATGTGATGGCTACTTCCCCTGTAGTGGATTTAGAGGAAGCATCTTGCCTAGAGGTGTGAGCACAATAATCTTGAGAAGGTTCCACTCACCTGGGCTATAAGAGGTGAATAGTTAGCTCCTTACTATGTTTCTATAGACAAAATCTGGTGGATCCCAATAAAAGGAATCTTAATCTAGCATATTTATTATAAATTTTACCTGTATGATTACGTAAGTTTTGGTATCTTCTAGGAATAATCTGAAAGGTCACATCTGTATTTACTATCAGCACAAAATACCAGAGTTATATTAGAAATCAACCAGCCTTACATACCCATTATGAAATGCAAAATATTCAGTTACATTAAACTAATGTCCCATTCAGTGTTTTGTATATGGCCCCCATTTTAAGCAAGGGACATTGCCAAGGGATTTTTTTCTTTTAACACTGCAGCTCTGAGTTTTATGTCATAAATACAACACCTGGCTCTGTCTGTAGGCCCAAAGCTATTGGACAGTGTAGCCAGTGTCTTTAGACCTTTTTTAAGCTGAAAGGATTATCTGTCCTTGGAAACCTGTTTTAACCAGTGAAATACTTTAAGTCTTACACATGAATAACTATATATTACATTTGTAAAACATCAGTCTCAGCATCATCTTGATTAGTTAGTAACATGAATATACTGTATTATCTCTGTTACAGCTAAAGCAATATATCTTCTAAAATCTATTTCTATTGATGTATGATGACTAGAAGGAAGGTCAGGGTTGGAGAAGGACGAAGAGACCTGCGTCAATGCCCAGCAATAGGGTGGGTTTTTTCCTTTAGTTGTGATTACTCAGGGCTCCTCCATGGAGATAGCAGGTAGAAATAACAGTCTGGACAGAGGGAGGAGGCAGGTCCAGGGCCCTTCAGTCCCACTGGACCATGTGATATGCTGAATCTGACCTTTGGGGCCTCCACCTCAGAGTGCAGTCTCACTTCTAGTGGCTGCCTTGGCAGTCAGGGCATGGCTTGTGGGCCTCTTAAGACAGTCCCTTTTATAGTGGCCTGGCTTTTGACAGATTTAGCAAATGAACCTCATCAGCTGGTGAACCTCACTGTCATTGAGTGCTTATTGGGAGAGCAGAGAATCAGGCTTAGGATCTGTTTTGAGGCTGCAATAATGGCACCCATTTTTTTTTTTTAATCTCTTTGTTTTCTCCCCTTGATTTTTGTTCCAGTTAGGATTATAGGAAATTGTTTTCTTAGTGTAAGGCTTACATGTAAATCCTTTCCTCTAATAGCCACTGTAAAATGTAAACTATTGCACCTGTCTAAGCCTAATTTCTGAAGAAGTGACTCATTAAGTTGTTCTACCATAAAAACTCAGGTAGAATTCCAGTTTAGTAGCAGAGAGAGAAAAACAGCACAATAGGTAAATGGAGACCTTTCAGTTATCAGGAACCAGTTTCCACCAAGGAACCTTTGAGTATGGCCATAACCCCTCAGATGTTCTCAGTTTCTATTGGCTCACACAACCAGAGATGTCTCCAGAAAGGAATCCAACAGTTTCTCTGGTCAACATTCCACCAGCCATAGGGCTCAATGGGGATTTACCCAAGAACAGCTGGGAATCCTGCTTCAAAGAGTGGCAGCTGCTCTATGAGCATTTACTATCTGGCAGAGTAGCCACTGTTTGTCCAAGTTCTATAAGGGACATTTAAAAGCCTAAACAAGTTTATCTAGCACTTTACAGTAAAGGCTTTTAAAGTCAATAACTTATCTTTTAATAACACACCAAAATAATAACTAGATTTAGAAGAGAAAAGGCTGGAAATCTTCCCTCACACTAAATGTGTTTTGGTCCCATAAGTGTGCTGCTTTTGGAGATAGCTCCTTCTGGTGTCACCCAGAAGTCAGTTCTCTCCATTCTGTCTCAGGTTTAATCTCCCGAAGGAAAACTGCCCAGAACACCAAGCCTGACATGGATTTTATATGTGTTCTCATTTTCTAAGGGCTTCACTTAGTTGAAACAGTCTATAGTTTTCCTAATTTTACATGCTTCTGAAAAGGAAAGTACAAAGAGGCAGGAAAATCAGTAATAAAGTCAAAGAAAGGAAACTGAAACAGAGTAGGCCTGACACTTCCTCTAGCATGTAGAAGGGGATCAGAGCCAGTCTATCCCAGTGAAACCTGTCCTCCAAGTCTTTAAGAATGGTTGCCGACTTAATGTCATTTAGTTGGGAAAAAGAGTTCCGTGTTTCATATACAGGTATGTAGATTTTCTAAATCTGAGCTAGATTTAAAAGTCCCCTTTTACATAAAGTCTGCTAGGAGGCTTACTAATGTTATTCTCTCTAGTGCTATTGTCTAAAGTCAAGCAAGAAATACCAATACATTTTGCAACTATGTTGCATGTTCAAATGTAACATATACAAGTACAAAAGAGTCATAAAATACGCCATTAAATCAATATCATAAACTTGTAACATTGCCACATTTTAACTTAGATTTGCCAACATTTTGACCAGCATTTTCACAAAACTGCAAGAGATAAAGTGTAAATAATTGCAGCAATTTTAACAGAACTATATGGGGCAAAACTCTATGAGGCAAAGCATGAACAATTATGAGCAATAGGCAAAAGCATATCAAAATTAGAAGCATACAAATTTCTTATGTAAACAAGTCCCAATACAGAATTTATGAAAGAAAAGCAAACTCATATATCTGTCCAATGATCTTGGTGGAGAACCTCCTAAATGATATAAGTAGGGCCCAGGGAGATGGCTCAGTAGACTAAGTGCTTGCCTGGTAAGCATAGGGGCCTGAGTTCAACCCCTGGTTCCAAAACAAAACAGAACAAAACAAAACAAAACAAAACAAACAACAACAACAACAACAACAAAACAGGGAAACTCCAAATGACACAGGGAGAAAAACTGATCTCCCAACCTAAAAGGTACCAGGGATGAGTTTGTGTTCTCTAACACCGAAGAATGGATTTTAGGAACAAAAAGAGGTTATGGGTAGAATACATTTATTGAGGGAAAGAAAACTGCCTGAAAGAGAGATGGGAGAGGGGCCTGAGTGGGTAGTCCCCAAGAAGTTGTTTCTTCCAGGGACCTTTAGAGAGGAAAACTAGGTGGTGAGGCGGGTGTAAGGTGGTGGAGAAGACGTGGAAACTCACTTAGGTGGGCATGAGGTGGGATAACTATGGTCAACCAATGAGATTACAAGCACCATTGCTCAGGTAAAATTGATTAAATCCAGTATCAAGTTAGAAAATGAGTCATATAATAAGCAGGCATGAGTATGGGACAGGGTTTCTTCCTGTTGGGCATTGGGTTAGTGATTCATTTTGCCTCTTTTAAGGTGCTTAATTGATATTAAGAATATCAATTCCTGATGCCCATCCGTAGGGAAGTATGTAGCTGTGTTTTCTCTTTTGTCTTGGTCTTGAGGTGTGGCCCATATGAGAGAGTCTAAGGTGGCTTTGTCAAGTTGCAAAGCCACCTTGTCTTCCATCTTGTCTCCTTGAGGGCCTGGCCCTGTCTGAAGACCTATAATATTTCTATCTAACTTGGCTGCCTGCAACACAGGAACCATTGTATTTCAAGATATTTCTGGGAGGTGGGATGATTCATAATTGAATGTACAGCATCATTTCTATGAAAGACAAAAATGTAATTAACATTTAAAATATTTTTAACTAGACTTCCTGTTTCAGGTATTATGTACTTGTGTTCATTCCTTTATAATCTTAGAAAGAAAAGTCCCTTTTTAATGCTTCACTGATTTGTGTATTATTCACTATTATCATAAAAATCAGTCTCTCTCTCTCTCTCTCTCTCTGTGATTTTTCTGAATTAAACAATAAGAAGTATTCTATTGTACACAGCAAAGTTAGATATGCAGTAGAAAGGAGTTGGAGTATGATGGATATCAGTGCAAAAGATTAGACACATCAAGATTGTGGAGGAAGCTAAACTGAAGAAAGCTCCTCAAAATAGAGATGAAACAGCCAGGCCTGCAAGCCTCTGTAGAGATTAACAACAGCTTGAGACTGTACTGTGATCATGATCCCCTGGTCCAGTGAGCCCAAGTAGGCATCAGACACATGGTTTGGTGACCAAGAACCTCTGGATCTATACTCTCATCCCTTTCCAGGAAGGCTTTTCTTATTTTTATGGTTAGAAGTTGTAGATAAACTAAAATTTATATATCCTAGCTATGTGCCTTCCTTCCCTATTGGATCAGTTGATTGACTATACCTTTAATCCTATGAGTTGTAAGCTCATCCATGCTGTACTCATGGTGTGATTTTGTTACATCAGTTTCTCTTGACAAAGAACCTCAGGAGCCATGCATCCAGGACCCCTCTTGGACATTCAGAAGCTCTTGTTATTATTTCCATAAAACTCTCCTAACCTCCTCCTTGGGCTTGTTATTTCAGTCCGCAATGCGTTGAGACCATGAGCTCAATATATATGGAAACAATTTGACTTGATGATTCTGGCTGTCAGGAGTGATCAATAAAAATCAGGATTTATATATAAAAATCAAAGTACTTATTATATATTCTTTCCTATATACTAGTAAGTATGCAATAGAATTCTATTCTAATTACTTTGAAGGATGAAAGAGATACACTTTTTAAATTGGTGGCTTTGTACCTGTGAGTCTCCTATTCTTGATATGTTGATGTATACATAAACTTGAAATACAGACTGAAAAAATTATAGTAAGAAATTTTGCCAGAAGGTTTTCTTACTAAATTTAGTGGAAGGTACCCAGTTGGTCTTAATGACGATGATAAGCACTAATATTCAGTTTATTCATCATTCTAATCAGTTCTATTACAACAAAAGTCTTCTCTGTACCCTTGTGTCTAAACTTACCCATTTTCTCTGTACATTATAACAATAACAATAAAGGCCATGTAACTATAATATAATTTTATTGGTATAAAATGTTGATTTTATTCCCTCTTGGCAAGCTTTTACATCCTGCTAGTTCAAATGCTGCTACCCAAGAAGACAGTTTGGCTAACTGTAATTTTAGACAAGGTGATGTTTCCCTTTGGCAGTGAATACTGTCTTATAACCTCATCAGTGAATATTTTGTGAGACACAAACTTCACAACATCTTATCATTTTTAAAAGATTCACATCACTCCTGTTCAACTGTCAGGAAATTGCTAAGGAGAAAGTGAAGCACCCCAATGATATAACTGTCAGGCTCTTTTGTTCGAAGTTATACTTCTAGTGGCATCAAGAGCTGCATCTTCTTGCTCATTTCCTTTTATTTTAGTAAGAATATTTCCATTTGAAGGAAAAACCTCTTGGTCTCTCTCCATCTCTTAGACCCTGTTCTTTTCAGTTTGATAATTTCTTCTTTTGCAAATACTTTAACTTTAGCGATTAATGCCCCTTTCTAGAAAATTATACCCAACAACATAAAAATATACCGTGTATCTCGTGTCTTCCGTTTCAAACTCAATATTTGTTTTTAAACTCTTCTGTTTTATATTTCTGTGTCTTGATTTTTCTTCATACATATATTTATTGAACAATTTCTCACTAGTAATCTGCTTTTATCAGATTTCATTAATTGTCTGAACATTTTTCGGTTCTATTGATGATGCATAATTGATAAATACACCTTGGATATTTATGGTATAAACATGTTTTGGTATATGTGTGTACTGTGTAATAATTATCAAAGTTGAAGTAATTCTCCCATTTATGCCACAGTGGTATGTGTGTTTATAAAGTGGAAACACTTAACATCTCACCTAGAAAATTTCAAGGATACAGGACAGTATTCTTATAATTATTCTTTTATCTTGTATGTATTTGGTACATGGTCTCACTATGCAGACTCTTACTGATCCGCCTGCTTACAACCTCCCCTGTACTGGGATTATAGGCATGCACCAACATGTCTGGTCATGGTGGTTGGCTCAGTGGTCCTGGGGCTGGGACTGGTGGGGAATGTGGTATCAGGGATCAAACCGAGTACCAGACATTATTATTAACTGTAACAATTGTGTCATATGTTAGATCTCTAGAACTTATTCATACTGTCTGGCAAACGCTGTATTTTTGACTAGTATGTCTTCATTACTCTTTTTCTCCCAGCCACTAAAAGCCATTAAAATCTCTAACTAATTCACCCTTTTTAGATTCTACATACAATTGCTATCATACAGTATTTTCTCTCTGGACAAGACCTATTTTCTTAGCATAATTTCCTTCAGTATAACAAAAATTAAGGAAGATGAAATTACTTTCATTTTTAAGGCTTAGTGATACTCAATTATGTGTGTGATGGAGAATATCTTATGCTCACATTTAGTTTGGATTTTTGAAGCTTTCTATATTTCCATAGAAATGATAGATGATAGATAGATAGATGAATAGATAGATAGCAAACCTATAATCTACTCATCTTTTTTTTTTTTTTTTTTTTTTGGCGGAACAGGGATTGAACTCAGATCCTTGAGCTACTGAGCCATCTCCCTGGCCCCTATAATCTACTCATCTTTGATAAAAATATTAGTCTTATTTTTCACCTTGAGCAGTGAAAATAATGCAACAATTGAGACAGAACAAGGAATATCTCTTTTGTTCAGAGATTTTATTTCCTTTGATTATATAATCAGATCTGGCATTACTGGATAACATGACAGTTCACTTTAATCCATACTGTTTTCTTTAATAGGTCAACTAAATTATTTCCCCATCAATTTGTCTAAATTGGTATGAGATTTTTTTATTTATTTATTTTTTTGGCGGAACCAGGGATTGAACTCAGGCCCTTGCGCTTGCCAGGGAAGCACTTATCTCACTGAGCCATCTCCCTAGCCCGAGATTTTCTATAACAGGTGTGAGGTGATCTCCAATAGTGATTTTAACTTGAATTTCCCAAGTAATTAGTGATGTTAGAGATATTTTCAATTATTTTGTGGTTTAATGCAAACTCGACAGTCTTTCAAGTTTCTTTGATAATGTTTGAATTTTGATAGAGACTGCATTGTGTCATAGCTCTTTTTGCAGAATGGATATTTCAGCAATGTTGATTTTCAGTCAATGAATATGGCACATCTTTACATTATCTATGTTTTCCTCAATTTTAGGAATATTTCACAGTTTTACACTGAGAAATGGTGCTCCAGCTTAAATTTAATTCTAAATATTTGATATTTTAATTGCTGTTGTAAATTGGATTATTTTCTCATTTTCATTTTTAGATCATTCATCATTCATTATAATGCCTACAATTACTATGGGTTGTTTTATTTTGCAAATTTATTGAATTTATTTATCAAGTCATATTTATTTTGCATAATATAAGCACTTTGTACACATAAGACTATGGACAGTGATGTTATCACATCAGGCTGAGTTATTTTTATTTCTTTCTCTTGCCTAATTGTGGAGCAAGAACTCTCTGATTGTTTGAGATCTTTATTTTTAATTACTGTCTGCCACTATGTAATCCCCTAGTAAAATTGTTTCCATATCTTGAAAATTTCTGGCTCTATATTTTCCTTCAAATTGTTTCTAAGGTTTAGAAAAGAAATCGTTTTTTGATTTTTCTTTGATCCATTCACCATTTGAAATGTGTTTTGCTTCCTACTATTTTTTTCTACTATTAATTTCTAGTTTCGAATTATGGCAGTTTATAAATATGTTAGGTATTTTATTTATTTATTTGTTTATTGGGCAGAACCGAGAATTGAACTGATGCCCTTATGCTTTCCAGGGAAGTGCTTATTCCACTGAGCCATCTCCCTGGCCCCTTAGACATTGTTTTGATCTTAAAATTTTATTAAATTTTTATAGTTCTGGTGTCAGAACTCAAGGACTTTGCATTTATTTGCTTCCCCATACCACATTTATTTATTTAAATTTTTTTGGCCTGCTCAGCACAAGCCCAGAGGGCATGGCTGGTGTTGCATGTGGTGCAGGGATTAAACTGCGGTCCCCTGTGCCTGCTAAGCTTGCCCATGAGGCACTTTATACCACTAAGCTATCTCGCCTGCTCCTATCTCACTTTTCATTTTTAAATTTGTTGTTCACACACCATATTTCTCATTCTGCCCTCAAACTTCCAGTCCTCGCATCTCAGTCTCATATAAAGCTGGGTTTACAGGAAGGGATCACACACACATCTTAGGATTTGTTTTGTGGCCTGACATATGATCTATCCTTGAAAATGTTCATATTTCTTTGAAAATAATGCCTGTTCTAGTATAGTTTGATGGAATTTTCTGTGTTACTTTTCTAACTCCAATGTGTGCTTTTGGCCTGGATGATTTATTTATTGTTGAAAGTCAAATAATGTTTTCTACTAATGTAAACACTCAAATACTGGTGATCTTGCTAACATTACTCTATCTTTTAAACTTCTGAATACTTTATGTTTACTGTATATTTGGATATTATACATAGTGTATTTGGTATATTGGTCTTAACAAGGACAGAAAACTTATCTCTTTAATTTCTTTTCTTTTCCATGAATATTTTTATTTACAAATTTTTGTACTTTAATTCTATTTTTATAATTGCTATCTGTTTAAATTATATAAAATAAAAATGCAAAAATGGTATTATTTGAATATACAGATTTAACATTCATCAACCCCCACTCAAATTCAAAATTAAACATTATAAGCTACAGGAGCCCAAAACAAACTTATCAGTATAATATTAAAAAGCCACTTTATAGTGCACCCCCACTGAGCAGGTCCAGCCCCAGTGCAGCCTGGTGGAACCAACCCAGCATGGGTTGTTGAGCAGCCCTGTAGAGCTAGTAGTTGGGGAGTGAGGTGAATTAGAGCTGTATTTCTATACACTGACATGAAGAACAGAGGTGGGAGGCCAGAAATAACATTTTATGTCAAGTAGCAGAACAGTCCTGGGGTGCTTCTCCACCAAAGTCTCAGATGGAAGGAGAAAAGAGCCAGCCAGTCACTGTGGACTGCCACACTGTGCAGTGTGACACTGACTAGAAGGAATTCTGCTGAGAGGCAGGAACTGGGGTCATGCAGACTGCACTCCGGTGGACCTTGGCCGAGCAACACAAGCAGAGCCTTGGCTTGCAGTGAGGCAAAGGCATAACAACCCCTCTTCCATTAGCTTGCACAAGGAGCTACTGATGTAAACACAGAAACCTGTACAAGGCCCAGAAGGAGCCAACTAAACAGACTGAGATCAATTAACAAGTTAATGTTGAACCTCAGACTTCTAGATGAAGAACAAATCAAACCCAAAGCTCATATGAAGGGGCAGAGGAGATGATGGCTCAGTAGGATAAGCGCTTCCCTGGCAAGCGCAAGGGCCTGAGACAGATACCTGGTTCTGCAAACAAAACAAAATACAAAAGAACAAACTCATTTGAAGGAAGAAATTATAAAAAGAGTAAAAGTTAATGCAACTGAGATTAAGAAAACAATGCAAAGAATGAATTAGAGGTCATTCTTCAAAAGACTAAATAAAACTAATAAGCCCTTAGCTAACAATAAAAAGAAAGGAAAAACTCATGAAATTAGGAATAAGAGGGCTGAAATCTCTACAGATCCAGTGGATATATAATTACTCCATATTTAGTGTCTCTCTAGAGTCTCATATACTTACAGGGTTTGGGGGAGAAAGATGTAATAACTGGATTATTCTACTTATGGGTTCAGCATGGTTTGAGATGTGGGTAATGGATTCCCAGAGGAGAAAAGACCTAGCCTGGGTGTAGGTGATACCAGCCAATTGGTGTATCATTGGGGTAGAATAAAAAGGGAAACAAAGAAGTCTTGGAACTTTGCTTATCATGAGCCCTTTCATCTTTTCCATGCCCATATGCTATGTCTCCCTACCTTGGAAATCAGCTAACTGTACACTGGAATCTCTATGAACTGTGAGCTAATGAAAATCTTGCTTTAATTTTGGATATCAAATATTTTGTCCTATTAATGAGAAAATGACTAAGAAAATTAACATTTTTTAAAATACTGATTTTCTATCATCTGTATATATATTTTCTTTCTTTTTTTTTTTTGGAGAAAGGTAACTTTAATTTTTTAAATCTGAATTATGATACACAAAGGTAATCTCTTTCAGAGTAAAATTAACAGCCAGAATAATTTTACAGCAAACTTCAGGCTGGGCATGGTGGTGTATGCCTTACCATCCCAGAATTAACAGGAAAAGGCAAGATCACAAATTCAAGGTCTGAACAACATAAGGACTTAGTAAGACCCTTTCTCAACATAAAAAAATGAGTTTAAGCCTTAGTACTATTTTAAAAAACCTCACACAGTTCTCTAAGTTTACAGAGTACATCTAAAAGAAAGCGGTAATATCCAAGAGAAGAAATGTTACTCTGATATTCAGGAAATCATATATTAGGAGAGGGGAAATAGTAGCTACAAGGCAGAGGCAGAACTTGAAAAGATTTTTCTTAAGTATAAATGCTTCATGGTGCAAAATAACACAATTAAGGGAACAAAAATGGATTCATACTCAGTTCCACTTTATAAATGCAATGAAACCAGACCTGGTGGCACATGCCTGTAATCCCAGCACTTGGGAGGTTGAGATAGGAGGATCCCTTTGAGTTCAAGACCAGCCTGGGGGCTACAAAAGTGAGCACAAGGCCATCCCAAACTGCATAGTAAGATCCTGTCTCCAAAAAGAAAATAAAGTGATGGGGAGATAGCTCAGTGGAGTAAGTGCTTGCCTGGCAAGCACAAGGTCCTGAGTTTGATGTCCAGTACCACCAAAAAAAAAAAGAAAAAAAGAAAAAGAAAAATGCAATGAATAGATGGGTATGGTGCACATGTAATACCAGCACTCAGCAGAGAAAATCAAGAGGTTTTTGAGTTTTTGGTAGACTCTACCTCAAAAATATTGTTAATATTTTTATATTTTTTCTATATTCAAATATACATATGTTAACCATTCTGATAAGTTCATAATGATATTTATATATGTACATATGCATCAATGTATATGTATATATTTGATCAAGCCTTTTGCTCACATTTTAATCAAATGATGATATTTAATATTTGATGTTTTGCAACAGTTTTATTTCTTCAACTCCAATTTTCATGGCTATTATTTCCTTTCCAGGTTTTATTGCATGAGCTTTTAATTCTAGTGCAAGTTAAAAATTATAGGAGAGAGGAAATGTTCTTGCTTTGTTCTTGAGTTTATATGAACTTTTAATAGCATACCACTAATGGTGATGCTATCTGTAGGCCCTTTATTGACTTAAATTGATATAGAATCCTCTCAGATGTTATAAATGCTTAATATGATTACTGAGTATTTTAGCACATTCATAAAGAGATTATATTAATTTCAGGTAATGAATCAACTTTTTAAAACTATAATAAATCCTACTTGATCATGATGTGTTTATTTTTTGGATTGGATTCATTTCACTAAAAATTCATGGGAAATTCCTGTGGCTGTATTGTCTATCTTTTAATTAGGAAAATGCTGATGTACAATATATTAGAAAATATATATTCTCTCATTACCTTCTGGAAAAGATCAGTATATTTTCTTATATGTTGGCAGGCATGGAATTAAATGTATGTGGGACTTGTTCATTCTGTTTTGAGTAATTATTAATTTTTATTTCAATTATTGATATATACTACATAAAATCTTTTTGTTCCATTGTGGCAGACTGTCTTTCAAGAGTTGATTTATTTTATCTAGTTTATCAAATATATGGAAATTGTTCTTCCTACTTTGCCTTTGGTACTCTTTAATGCCCATGTGATTTACTGTGTGTGAAATCTTTTAGGTATTAGCCCCTTGTACATACTCCAAGTCATCATATTCATTGATTTTTCAAAGTCATCTTTGATTTTATTGATTTTACTACTAATTTAATTTCAATTTCATTGATTTTTTGCTAGAATTTTACTCATACTTTTGTTCTGTTTTAGAGTTTAATCTACTATTCTTTGCATAATTTTGTAAAGTAAAACTTATGTTTAGTTTTTGAAATCTTTCAATTTTCTCATCTATACAGTTGGTGCTATAAAATGCTCTGTATATACTGGTTTTGCTACTCTGAAAAATTAAATAAATATGTTTGAATTCAATATGTTTTCGTAATTCTCGAGATTTTTGTCTTTGGTGTGTTTTTGGAAATGTGTATTTTCACTTCCTTTCAATTTGAAGGTTTCTATTTAACTTTCTCATACTAATAATGTCTTTTATATGTATTTTTGTTGTCTGTAAGTCCACATTGTGTGATTTTAATACCTATAAGTTTAGTGACATATATTTTGTGCTACAAAAATTTATCTCAGTGTATTGTCAATGTGAGCTTGAGACAATCTTCTGAAATATTTTATTAACACCAATTCTGTCTTTGCAACTCACAGTTTTGTTCTGTCCAACATTGTTGCTAATGATTTTTCAGCATGTAGCTCTATTCACTTCTAATGAAAAGATGTGAACCATTCATCTATAATAGGGTTTTAATCCATTTATACCAAAATTCTATTTTACTTCATCTCTTCTGTATTGATGTTTTCCTGTGAAGTGCATAGACATTAATCCTTTTTATTATGTTTCCCCTTAATCAATATACATTGCCCTTCTTTGACTTTGGTAATTTTTCTTTCTCTGGAGTAGGCTTTCCCTAAAAGTAATGTGGATACTTCATTTCATTTGAGGAGTTGGTGTTATGTGTTTTTATTCTGTAATGGTATGTATCTTTATATTTAAAATGGGTTTCTAGTAGAATAAATAAAATGGGTTTCTAGTAGAATAATAATTTTTGTTATACAAATGGTGCTGGAAAACTTGGCTCTCTACATGCCAGAAACTAAAACTTGACTCAGCTCTATCACCATGCACTAAGCTAAAGTCAAAATGGACTAATGATCTAAACATTAAAACAGAAACACTCAATCTCCTGGAAGAGAAAGTAGGAGGAACTCTTGAAGACATAGGGGTAGGTAAAGAGTTCATGAACAAACATATATTTGCACGGGAAACACTTGAAAAAATCAATAATTGGGATCAACTCTTCTTGAGGAGTGTCTTCTCATCAAAAGAAATTGTCAACAAGGTGGACAGACAACCCACAAAT
This sequence comes from Ctenomys sociabilis, assembly GCA_004027165.1. Classification (NCBI taxonomy): domain Eukaryota; kingdom Metazoa; phylum Chordata; class Mammalia; order Rodentia; family Ctenomyidae; genus Ctenomys; species Ctenomys sociabilis. The sequence goes on along the minus strand of PVKA01037304.1, from coordinate 5,152 downwards.
TTTTAAAAAATCCTAACTAATAAGCAATCAGACAAAGGTCTGCTGTCTAGAATAATAAAGAACTAAGATATAACAGGGCCCTCAAATTTAGAGACCCAATTCAGAAATGGGCATCTGACATGAATACACAGTTCTCAGAAGACGAAATTAAAGAAGCGAATAAATATATGAAAAAAATGCTCCACATCACCAGCCATCTATGAAATGCAAATAAAAATCATAAGGAAATCAACCAACAACAAATGTTGGAGAGGTTATGGGGAAAAAGAACACTTCTCCACTGCTGGTGGGAATGTAGACTGGTACAACCATTGTGGAGATCATTGTGGAGACTCCTCAAAAGAGCAGGACTGGAAATCCCATTCAAGCTGGCTATCCCCCTACGGGGAATTTTCCCATAGAAACTGAAAACATTACCGTGGTTGTCATTACAGTTATTTTTCAACCCCTTTGGCAACATTTGCATTTTCATTAATGTATTTAGGTGATTGACATTTGCAGTTAATGCTTAATTTGTTTTCTGTCTTTTTTTTTTTTTTTTTTGATTGTTTGCTTTTTCTCTTCTTTATTTCTTTTTTTTTTTATTTTGAAGTTTGCAAATTGTATTTCTAGCTACTGAGACTTCCTGGGAAGCTGAGTTTACTACTAACGATGGAACCACAGCCAGCTAGTGAACAGCCAGAATGCTACAGTAATGGAGTACATGACCATCTCTCTTTTGGCACGTTCTTTGTTCTCCCCTTCTACAAGTTGCAGGCGTCTATTTAGTTTCATTATTTGTCTTCTTAACAAAGCTGCATCTTCAGTAGTCATGTCCTGCGAAGTTCCTTCAATTGCATTTGTGTTTGAAATTCCATGCCTGCTGCTCTTATGGACATGAGCGGTGGCATAAGACCTGCCACCCAAACAAGGTCTACAATTTTCTTCTGCCATGTCTAAGATGCGGTGGTAAGCCTACTGTGTAGAACACTGAATAGTAAACAAAGTATCCCAACAGAAAAATGGTTAGTTTTGTCTATGGGTAACAGCTCTTGAAGACAACAGACCTGGTGATGATGGTATCACAGGAGGATGATTTCTAATTGTCCATTTTAATGATCAGCATTGTTACTCATAAAGCACTGTTTTTACTCAGTCAACTGCATGGATATCTTCATTTTTAGGAACTAGAGGTCTTTAAAAGTCCAGAAATCTGGCAATCTTTACGTAATTCGAGGACACGAAGTTGTGGTTGCAGTCCTAGAGGTCTAAGATAGATGACTGAAGTTTAGGATCTGCTGGTCTTGGGAACAGAACGTCTGCATTGTCTTCTGCCATGACAACCCTTTTACATCATCACAGTGGAATTTGGAAATCCTTGGAGTTCTGCTCTAGGTCAACATTTGATAATGTAACTTTGAAAATTTTTTCTGAGCCCTTTTCTTCCTCACTAGTGACTTTGGTGTTTTCCATTTTTTACTGATTTTAATGAGTTTCTGCCATCTGAGCAGCAGTGAGAGAAAAAGGGCTGCCAGTCACCAAACATAGAGCTACTATTGCTTTCTGATTGGCACTGTGTGTTCTTTGTGTTCTTGTACTTCCTGTTAAATACCAGGATGGCACGTGCTCCTTTATATATAGGCTGTTTGAGTTTGCTATTGTCTCTCCATACTTTGTCTCTGAAAATACCTTTTCCTTTTTTTTTTTTATTAATTTTATTGAGAAACAAAGAGAAATGAGACATTTCAAAAATGATTAGTAGAACAGTTTCAATAATTAATACATTGCATATTGTTGTATTCTTAGTGGTTATTCATAGTGCAAGATGCAGACATGATATCCTGTACAAAAACTATTGGTACAAGTCTTTCTTCTCACTGAATTAAGAGAAAGTAGCTGTATATCTATCCTAACTATTTTGTATATATAGATACAAAATGGTCCTTCATTTGTAGCTCCTTTTTTGTGGGAGTGTGTCCCCCTTTTTTGATTAGTTTTGTCAGAGATGGGTATTCCATTGCCATTTAAATATTGTAGGTGCATAAATTCAGCAAAATATTCAAATGTAGTCCATAATAGTAGTGGGTTATCCACAGAAATGGCAATGTCAGAATTGTTGACTCGAGTCTTTTACAACTCATCATATTAATATGGGTTTACTCTTTATACCTTGTTTTTATACTTTTCTGCTGGATGGTTCAGACAAAGATAAAGCAAGACCTATATAACAAAAATTATAACTTTTGTATACTCTACGGTCAGTCAAATACTCTCTGGACTTACCCTCAGGCCCTGTACTGCAGTTTGTAGAGGCTTTGTCATGGTCAGCCATTTGGATGAATCATGACCAATTTGCTTTCTGTGAAACCCTGAGAGAATGTTTTCTCTCCATGTGACTCTCCTTAGGCGCACTCTACACTGGAGATCACTTTTCTCTGTGGCCCCATAACCTCCTTGATCAGTAAATTTGGGACATCACTGAGCTACAGGGTGTCCTATGTCCTGAGTCCTCACTGAACTTGAAAGGCTAGGGTGAAAAAGTTGGCTACCTTTAAAGCCCTTCTTTTTCTCTAATTTTTGGTCTGCAAACTTAAGTTGTTAACCCTCCAGAAGAGAAGCTTAATGATATTATTATCGTATAACATAGGCAGTTAAGCTTAACCTCACTATCCATTTTGAAAAGACTTTTTTTCTCCCAAAAGACTTAAAATTGCCTTGATGTGAATCAGTGTAAGGTGATCATGAAATATTGGGTGACTATTTTCTTAAATCTGACACAGGGTCTTATTTGGTTACTTTTTGAATAAGGCTTTTCAAGCTGGAGATTCCAGCTTTTCAGTTTGATTAAAAAGTTCTGGAATTATTTTGCTGATGATGGTTTCCTTATTTGGTGTTTAAAGAACATAGGAATGGGTGACAGAAACAGGCCTTGTTCCTCTACATAAGTCTTAATAATCTATTTTCCCCTTAAACTATATTCCCCTGTAAAAACCAAACTATATATAAGAAAAACAACTCAAAGAAGAACAATTTGTAAGATTTGATTTGTTCTACAAAATTTTCAGTTTTTTGAGAAATGTTTTTACTAAGTTGGACTTTTTTTCTACTATTCTAAACCCTTCACAGTTTTTATTTTATTTTATTGAAGAACAAATAGAAATGAGACAGTTTCAAATCAAATTAGTAGGACAGATTCAATAATTAATACATTGCATGTTGTTTTTGTAGTGGTTTTTTGTTGTGCAAGGTGCACATATGATATTCTATTTACAAACACTATTAGAGAAGATGCCTCTAATCAATGAAATAAGAGAATGTAGCTGTATATTTATCTTTTTTTTTGAAAGTTGAATTATAGTACAGTTTCAATAATTAATACTTTTTACATTGTTATCTTCCTAGTGGTTATCCACAGTATGAGAAGCAGACAGGATATTCTGTCCAAACACTATTAGTGAAAATCTTAAAACAGTGTTTAGATGCCACAAAGTAGGTGGTAATGCCTTAACTGTATGTGTGTTGTCAGGCCTGAGGGCCTCTTCCATCCTTGTCAAGGGGAGTACTAATCTTCTCTCCCTTCATATAACATACCTCTTCTTAATTTCTTATGTATTTCTTTTTCTTTCTTCTTCCAAATTTGCATGCATATATCTGGTAATATGAACAGTTAGTTGGAAGACAACAACCATGCATTACAACAACTACTAGGAAATTCATTTTTTTAAGTGAAATTCTGTATCACTTGTAATTTTTCTATTTTAATACTATTTTGCAGTGCTTGCTTTGGCAGCACATATACTATTTTGTACACTTAAAAAAATAAAGAAATAAAATGATTATTGCTATATGTTGATAAATATCTCCCATATTTGTTATTATTTTCTAATATTTTCATTCTTTGTTGATCCTGTTTTTAATCTTCCTAATATTTCATGTCTTTTCTGGTTTTAGTTGAGCATTTTATATTATTTTACTTTTCATTTATTGCCATAAGCTATACTTTTATTCTTAAATGTCAAGTCATATTTTATATATATATATATATATTTTTTTTTTAATTCAATTTTCTTTGGGCAATAATTTTGGGAGGTGACCTTGTGGAATAAACTTAGATAATCAGAAATTACCTCAAGGAAATTTTCTGTCTACAACTCCCTTGGCTCTCTTTTAGTTTTTTGGCCATTAGTTGAGCAGTTCTGCTCTGCCACATAATTCTTTTACCATGAGCCACACACCTCTGTCATGATGAGCCTGTAACATCAACCTGTATTAAATGTGTAGCTCAAAGTATCTGAACTATATTCCTCATTCACATGAATGTTTAAGAATTTGCTTTTAGGGAAGATGTCTTAGTTACTTTCACATTTAATGGAAAAGATGTCTGTAGGATCTAGCTCACAACTTAGTACAGAAGAGCTGTTGGTTGACGGTTTCAGCCGATGAGCAAAAGCATCCATTTGTGGAGACAGAGAAGCATTGTAGAGGCAAAGAGGCTAGATCTCTTGAGGCAGGAAGCAGAAGAAGAAGGAAGGAAAGATCTAGGAACAAGCATGCACCATTTCTGCTCATACCTCCGGTAGCCTTGTCCTTTTTGACCAGGTCAGATTTCTAAATGTAGGAATTTGAGCAGAATATTTTAGATCTAGACTATACAATTTCACTCCTTGACACCAAAGACACATGTCAATATTTCTCTGAGTTGTCCGTGTCTTAACAGTTACAACAGTATGGAAAAGTCCAATTTTGAAATCTCTTTTGAGCTCCATGGTAACCTCTTACCTGTGAATCCCTATAAAATCAAAAGGAAAGTTAATACTTCCAAAACTTCAACATGCTATAGTGCCATAAAGCCAAAATGGGGGAGGTCTAAAATAGGAAGGAATGGTACCAAAGCACGAGAAAAATTTAGCAGGAAATCCTTCAGTCCTAAAGTCAGCATCAGAGGCATGTTTTATTGTGATGTTGAAAGATTAAAATTAAGCAATGAAAGATCTTCCTTGTCCATAACAATGACATGGCCTGTTCTAAAGGTCAGATGTTGGGATATGTGGCCGACCACCTTGACATGAACAAAAACTCCTGGCGACACTGGCCAGCTCCCAAAGATAATATCTTTTTATCTAGGCAGAATATACAGATGTTTGTTCCCTCAGGAACTTCACCAGTTCTTGAG
>PVKA01037303.1:0-21105 GCA_004027165.1 Ctenomys sociabilis | reverse complement strand
TTTTTTTGAGACACGTCTGGTTATGCAGTTCAGGCTGGCCTTGAGCTCACTTTGTAGCCCAGGCTGGTCTTGAACTCACAACCACCCTCCTACTTCAGCCTCTTCAGTGCTGGAATCACAGGTGTGCGCCCCCACACTAGAATCATCCTTATCCTTGCAAGAATGCTTTGTTCTTCTTAGCCCACTACAGTTGCCATTACTGTTCCTGGAAACAGCACCTGCCCTTTAACCACCAAGGTTCTGGCTGCCTTGGGTTCTTGTTCCCCATGAACAACTGGCCCTCCCAGATCCCTGCTGCACTGCTATTTTGTTTCTTGCTCTTTCTTTTCCCCCTGTGCTGTAACACCTGGCAGGAGATTGGAGCCCACTGCAGGGGTACCCGGTACATGGTTGCAGTATGTAATGATTCCATTCCTTGTGTGCAACTCCTTAACCCATCTTTCTGCCTTTTTTTTCATCTCTTACCCTTCACTCCCTCTCCTCCCATCTGTTGGTCCTCTTCCCACATGAGGAAGACCTGTCTTCTTAATTCCTATTATCTATTATATTTCTAAGTAGGGTTCTCAGATCTGTCTATTTTATTTAGAGACAGATTCTTGCTAAATAGCCTAGGGTGGCCTCCAACAATAGTCATTTTGCCTTATCTCCCAGAGAGGAGCAGCTGGGATTACAGGCGTATGTCACCATGCCCAACTAGGAACTAGGTTCTCTCCTGAAGGCACTGAAAAATTGTTTTGGAGCCGAGCATGGTGGCACATCCCTGTAATCCCAGAACTAGGCTAAGCCCAGAGGATTGCTATAAATTCAAGGCCAGGCTGACCTGTTACATAGCAAGACCCGTCTCAAAAAAAAAAAAAAAAAATTGGGTGAAACCAGTGTAATTAAATTTTGTTTTCTTCTTCAAATAAACCCAATTAGAGCTAAACAGACTTACTCATGACACAATGGCAAATGAGATGATCAGCAGCATTCCTAGTCCAAAACAACTGGAAGTGCCAAATAATATATAGCTATCTTCATTTGAAACTCACTGCTGAGTTTATAAGTAAAGGAAATTGAGTGGGAGCAGGTAAAGAGGAACCAATCATTCTTCCACTCCAAGACCAACAAACAGAAACTGAAGCTTTTGATACTCTTGGGAAGATGAGGGTGTTGACAGCTTCAGTAACCACAGGAAATTATCTTGCCTTTGGAGATAATGTCTGCTTATGTAGTTCTGGTTGGCCTTGTAGTGCTGGGCTCATGGTTTTAGAGGCTCTAGTCCATGGTTGCTTGGTTCTAATGCAGGAACAGCATGATGGAAGGGTGTGGCAGAAGAAAGCTGCTCAAGTTATGGCAGCCAGGAAGTAGAGAGTCAAGAGGCCAGAGAGAAAGGAACCAAAACGCATACTGTCCCCAACATCACAGCTCCATGATCCGCTCAAAGGTGCTTTACTAAACCCTCAGGCAGCTCTGAAGCCAACCAAATTGACAGGGTTATCTGTCTCACAAACTAAAACAAAACTAGTTTGGTCCTACTTAAACATTCAGTATCTGTGTCATTTATTTTTATCTGTTACTATATTTAGTAAAATGGACTTTCTCTTCACAATATTATAGCCAATGGAAGTTGCAAGGAGAACAGTAAGAAAATCAGAACCAAATGCTTATGCATCTTTTCATTCCTTTTCTTTTTTGTGGGGAGAGACAGATACTTTCCCTTATTCACTTTGTAGCACCTGAAATGCAAGCATAGGAAAGAAGCTCAGGGAGATTGGAAGCAATGGTAGATTCTTCTGTGAAATCGGCTAGCTCAGAAAGTTCATGTTGGCCACGTGTGGTGGCGCACATCTTGGGAGGCTGAGGCAGGGAAAGTGTTGAGAGTTCAAGACCAGCCTGGTCTCCAAAGTGAGCTCAAGGCCAGCCTGACCTGCATAGTGAGACCCTGTCTCAAAAAGATAAAAAAGAGCTTTTATTGGACTCTCCATGTTGGGGACAGCAAATGAGAATGTATGTTTCCTTGAAGAAAATTGGTAGAAAACAAGAACGAGTGAGAGTGTGGTCATACTTTCAGTCAGAGGTGGTATCTGAATAATTTTAATATAGTCAGTTCTCATTGCCCATGGGAGATAATTTCCATAACCATAGAAGATGCCTGAAATCACAGATAGTATTGAGTCTGACATATAATATGCTTTTTCTTAACCATGAATGCTTATTATGATATTTAACTTATAAATCAGGCACATTTAGAGATTAATAATGATAGTTCTATTGGTTGGGGTTCTCTAGAGGAACAGAAGCAATAGAAAGTCTATGTATAGTCATACTAGGGATCTAAATGGGGAAGAGTCCACATTTCCTGCCTGCATGCTGGAGAGCTGGGGAATCCAATAGCTGCTCAGCCCAAGAAGCTGGAAGCTGCAGAAGAGGAATCAAGGACTCTGCTCCAACTGAAGGTCAATGGCCTGGAACTTCCTGGACTGTCACTGATGTGAACCTGTTGAGAGGTAGAAGAAACTGGAGAATGATGTCCATAGGCAGTGGTGAAGACTGGACAAACAGGGAAAAATGGGGACACTTCCCTTTTTTCTGTCTGCTCAGGCTACAAAGCCTGTTAGTTGGAGGCACCTACATCCATTGTGGGTGTTCTGCTCTCAGCTTGCTGGCCTACATGTCAGTCATACACAGACACACCCAGAATGGTGCTTTGCTGACTTGCTAGATGGTTCTTGATCCACTCAGGTTGACGTATCATGATGAAGAGCCATGGTAGGTACTGATAAAATAGGAAAATTATAACAATATATGGGAATAAAAGTGACACAAATGTGTCTTGCATTGCAATCAGGTGATACAAGCCTATGTGATGACATGAAATCATGGGAGTGATGTAGGTATTGTGACATGGTCTTGTGTGACCATCTTACCAGAACACAAGCAGTGCGATCCTGAGACAGAGCATCTGGTAACTGAGATGGCTACTTACTGACTAAGGAGCTGCTAGTGAACACAGTGAGCATAAGCTAGCAAAGGGCCACCCATGTTTGGTGCGGGACCTGGTGGGATGGTACAAGACTCCATCAAGATTCTCAGAAGATGTGAAATTTAAAATTTAGAAGCTGCTTTTTCCTGTAATTTTCCATTTATATTTCTGGGCTATTGATGACTGTGGGTAACTGAAATTTTGGAAAACAAAACTGAATAAATGGGGACCTTGTGGAGTTACCATAGGTAGCCATGTGAGGGCCACTCCAAGGGCAAATGAACCTGCAATGAGAGGCCCCAGTATTGGAGACCAGAGGGGCACTGGGGACATCATTCCCTGGAGTGGTATCTCCCCAGCTGGGATCTGAGTGCTGGTACTTGGTAGTTGCATTGGGCTGGTTGGAAGTTCAAATGGGCCCCCAGCAGAGCTAACTACCCCTTGGCACGGGAGCATCACTACAGTTAACAATCTAGTTTTGAGATTTTGTGGTAAAACAAGTTGTTTGATTGGACTCCAGGTTTCTGGAGTGGGGAAGTGACTAGAACACAGAGATGCTGGTAAATAAAGGGGTAGGGGCATTATACACGTGAGGGCAGAACAGAGAGTTAATTACAGAGGCAGAGTTCTGAAAAATTTCTTAGAGATGACAGCTTAGCCAAGGGCTTTCCATAGTCCCCCTTTCCTTGAAATTTGAATTGGCTTCTCTGGTTCTTTTCTTTTCATGGACAACTTGACGTATTTCCACACTCCGAAATCCTTTTGCCTCTATAAACGATTAAAATTCCCTCCTGGGGGGCAAAAATACCTACTAACAAAGATAAATTATAGTTGTTATGTGAGTGTGACTCATTTAGTGTCAGCCTTCAAGGAGGGTGGCCATGAAAAATTATCTGCAAGATTAATTCATGTAAAGGGACAGATTTCTTTCGGCTGATTATGTTTTCAGAGCTAAGACTTTGGAAAATGAGATCATGAGCTGGGAGTGCTTGGGAAAAGAGATTGTGTTGACACACAACACGCTGCTGCAAAAGAGGTCCTGGTTTCAGACAGGCAATGAAATTCTTATGCATCACACAATTGGCTGACTTATATGATAGAATAGATTTGGATTTGCGCTCTCCAATTCTTGTTCTTGCCCATCTCTGGGACCTCTACCAGCTGAGCAATCATTTGTGTTGGCAAGAGATCACTGTTCTGCTGAGCTCCAAGGTTCCTGGTGCAAGGCAAGAGAGACAGAGGAACATTAGACTGAGAGCCATGACCTTCAATTTGTTGGCCTTGTGTGGTCAGCAGGTAACTGTGGAAATTTGTGGTGTTTTGTATTTCAGCGAGAACCAGAGTGACCTTGGGCAACTGGTACACTTACTTTCTTAACCTGTCTGGGCTTTTCAGATTTAATTAGCACAGAATTCCTGACATCAAAGTCTACAAAATAGTTGTTGTAAAATATCATTGCATACATGTTCTTCACCATTCTCTTTGTTTTTCTTTTCTTTCTTTCTTTAAAACAAAACAAAACAAAACAAAACAAAAAAACCAAAAAACGACATCTCACTATGTAGTTTAGGGTGGCCTTGAACTCACAGAAAGCCCTGTGCTAATCTCACAAGGGCTGGAATTATAGATGCACAATGCCATACCTGGCCTTGGAAATGATTTTATTCTTCTTTTTCTGTGGCACTGGGGATTGAATCCAATACCTTGTGCATGTGAGACAGGAGCTGTACCACTGAGTCACATCACCAGCCTCATGATTTTTGTCTTAACCTTTGCTCCATCATCTGTCCTGTGGCTTTGCTGTGTGGCCCTGGCTCATTCCTATGACCTCACGCTGTCCTGCTCCGGTCTCTACCAGGCCCAAGGAAGCAGTTCCAGGTATCTTCCGCTGTCTGCATCTGTTTCCTGCAGAGCCTCCTGGGTGGCTCAATGACCACTGAACAAATGTGTTTTCTATGACGAAGGATCTTCTGTTCCAGTAGTTCAGCCAGATGGGAACAAGATGCTGCTCCTGGCCTGCAGAAAAGAGGTTGAGGACATGAGCCCTGTATGTCCTCCATGCGCTTGTCTATGTACTCTGCATTCCCAGTATACCTGGAGGACTAGAACCCTGGTGGCTTCAGGACTCTGCCTCCCTGTATGTCTGACATGATAGCAGCTGTCACTGTGGAGAAGCAGGTGGCATCTGTGACTCATATCCCGCAGGGTGCTTGACTTGGTGGTCATCAGGACAGGGACACCCACCAGTGCATGCACAGCAGCTGAGGGACTCTATAAACTGGCCTTTTTTTCTTTTCTGAGACACTGTCACTCTATATAGTTCAGGCTGGCCTAGAGCTCACTTTGTAGCAAGGCTGGTCTCAAATTTGAGATGAACCTCCTGCCTCAGTCTCCCAAGCACTCGGATTACAGGTGAGCACCACCATTTCTGGCTTCTAAACTGACCTTTAAGCCTAGCCAGTGGTCTGAGAAATAACTTGCAAAATATATCACTTTCAGCCTGGTGTGGTGTTATGTACCTGTAATCCCAGCACTCTGGGACTCAGAGGCAGGAGGACTGCAAGGTCCAGCACAGCCTGGGGAACCTAAGAATTTAGTAGATGCTATCTCAAAATGAAAAATAAAAAAGGGCTGAGGATGTAGTTCAGTGTGAAGACTGTGGGTTCAAGCCCCAATACTGCCAAACTAGACATGCATGAGATGCCCTTTGATATGGTTTGTGTGCTTCATTAAGAGAGGTGGCTGGAGGGCCAGGGAGATTGCTCAGTGGAATAAGTGCTTCCCCAGCAAGCACAAGGGCCTGAGTTCAATCTCTGGTTCTGCCAAAAAAAAAAAAAAAATTGAGAGGTGGCTGGAATTTGGAAGCCTTTAAAGGCATGTGGAGTGTCATAGCCCCTGCTCTCCACCCATGTGGCATGAGAAAGCAAGTAAGTTTTGCAGCATGGTGCCAAGCACCCTTTCCCCAAGCTCCATTGCCACCACACTTCCTGCATCCTATGGCAACCTGGAAGCCATAAAAGAGAAGAGCAATGGAGCAGATGCTGGGTGCCCTGAATGAGTCACACTACTCTGCAGAGATGCCTCAAAGAAACTGACTTGGCATTACTGCCACCATGTCACACTGAGCACCTCCCTGCCACATGGCTGCTCCTGAAAGGGCCCGCAATGTGGCTCACTTGCAATAATTCACCAAGAAAGACTTTGGCAGATGGGAGTGGAATCCATATAGTCACAAACATTGGTACAGACATCTTACAAACACTTAGGAAATCTGCTAAGGAGGCAACAGGAGGGTCAGGAGCAATGACTTGGACACAAGTCCCCAGGAAGTGGCAGTCCTGAAGTCAGATCCAGGGCACTGCTCTCCTGGGGGTCTACATATATGTAGAGTAAAATATTTTGGGTGGTATTTGTAGGCAGGCCCTGGTGGCCCACAGGACAAACAGCTGCAGACCCCACATGTGAAAGAAATGGTGCTGGCTGCCAACTGTCTGACTCCTGCAGGGGGAAGAAGGCAGGAAAGGCACTGTCACCCCAGTGTTAGGCCTTGCTGTGGACTACCAGGGACAGACTACCCCTGGCTAGCACTCTAGGGACTGTTAGGCGCTCCAAGAGGCAAAGGTACAAAAACTAGAGGGCTCGCCTGCAAAGCGCTGGGTGTGGATGGAGGTGTAAAACACTGCAGAGTTTGAATCCAAAAGAAGTGGGAAGGTCATTCTTGCACAGGACGGACTAGGAGGAGGGATGCTCTTATTTCTTCTCCTTTTTTGGATAGTCTCACCATGTAGTTCAGGCTGGCCTTGAACTCACTATGTGATTCAGGCTGCTTAATCCCATGCCTCAGCCTCCCAGGTGCTGCAGTGATAGACTTCTGCCACCACACCTGGCTTCCCTCATTTTAAAAGCAATGGAAACAGAAGAGCCATGGCACAGGCAGACAGGAAGTCAAAGATAAATGCTACATGCAGAACCTGGCCATTATCCTGATGTACTCCACAGACTGTGTTTAAGAACCAAACCTGGAAGCCTTCAGGACGTAGGTCCTGAAAACAATCTGTGAACTGTAGACTCCAATCCCTCCTTGCTTAATTATAGCTGCAATTCCTGGGGTGTGGTGTGGCAGAACAGTAGGGTACATGTGCTGGGATCACAGGATCACATAGCTTGTGGTTATCTTTTTACATGGGACAAAGTATATTTAGACATGCCAGGCTGGTGGTGCATGCCTGCAATCCCAGCACTCAGGAGCCTGAGGCAGAAGGATGGCTAGCTCAAGCCCAACTTGGGCAAGTTAGCCACTTAGCATCACAATGAGTTGGTGTGAGTATACAGTGAACTGTCTCAAATAAATAAATAAATAAATAAATAAAATTTAATTAAACAATAAAAACTTCATGGGATGGGTGCATGCGTGCTCCAGGGGCAGCAAAGGTCATTTCCTGCCATTTGCACAATGAATGTGATTTGTGGTAAACTATTTCTCTGCAAGCATCTGAAGCTGAGAAAGAAAGAAAGAAAGAAAGAAAGAAAGAAAGAAAGAAAGAAAGAAAGAAAGAAAGAAAGAAAGGAAAAAAAGAAGGAAAGAACTATGTGACCTGCGCTCAATGGTCTCCCCGGCATCAGGGTCCCTAGGGCTTTGCTGAGTACAAATGACATTCCTGGTACCCCAGTGCTGTCTCTGCCCATCCCAGTTGGGACGGGCAAGCACAGGCTTCAGGCTGGTGTATCCCTGAAGCACCCCTGCAGCTGTCCCTCACTCAGGCCCGTGCATGTCTTGTGTCCCTGGTAGTGGCTTTGAGCACAGACCAAGGCTGATTCTCTCTCTAGAACCAGTGAGCCAGTGGGGACTGGGAGGCCCCCGAAACAAAGGTCTATCAATCTTTGCATTTATTTTTGAGGGCCTTGAAAGCAACCTAAAAAATATCCTTGCCAGCCACCTGCTTGTACTCTTAGCTCTCTGGGAGTCTGGAAAGGGATTCCAAATCTGAGCCTGGCCTGGGCAAGGTAGGGAAGTAATGAGACCCTTTCTTAAAATAGAAAATAAAACAATAGGGCTGGGGATGTAGCTCTGCATGAATGCCCTAGGTTAAATCCCTAGGATTGCTAAATTAAATAATTCATTAAAATAAAAGAAAAATATGCCAACTATTGTGAGACAGGGGCATTGCTGTGAGTACAAGGTCAGTCTGGGCTATATAGAGAGACCCTGTCTCAAAAGAAAAAATGTCATTCTGTCAGGCATGATGGCACATGCATGTAATCCTAGAATTAGAGTTGAGTGGGTCAAAATAGTTCAGGTTCTTGTGCACAACAAAATGCATTGCCAAGTATTCACCTGGTACTGTGTAGTAAGTAACTATATTTGTTGAACAACACAGACTGTGACAAACAGGAAGAAGCCCACAATCTAGAAAACTACCTAGGTTACTAAGTCCTTCTTTCTAGGACAAAGAACATAGACAGCCCCAGAAGAGACCACAGGAAATGCTCAAAAGGTGCAGAGCATCCTGTTAAGAGTCCTCCGTGCCATGTGATGCATGCAGCTGAAGCTGGTTTTGATCGAGACCAATACTGTCCCCTCAGGAAAGGGCTGGGTCTTCTTCAGTGAGTGGGACCAGATAACTACTATGTGTCTAGAAAAGAGGCAATCTAGTTCCCTAGGTAGTTTGGGATGAAGACCAATTAGAGTCCCATGAGAAGCTGGGACCTCAATCCTGCATTACCCAAGGTGTGGAGTCTGAATTGAGTCACTCCATGATGTGGCAATCTGCAAAAGAACTAATGGAAGGGCAGTTGTAGCAAATGCCAGAAGTCAAGTCAAAAAAAGAAGAGGCACAACTTACTTTCTCTTAGTTCAATGAGAAGAAAGTTTTGAACTAATAGTGTTTGGATAGGATATCACATCTGTATCTTATACTATGAATAACTACTATGAAGACAACAATATGCAATGTATTAATTATTGTAACTGTCTTACTAACCTGTTTTGAAACTGTCTCATTGCTACTTCTTTCTCAATAAAATTAATATAAAAAAGGAAAAGATAACACTGTCATTACTACCAGGCTCAGTGATGATCTAGCCAAACTATTAGAATTAATGTGTAGATCTTTGAGATACTCTATATTATGTGCCCAAAGAACCAATCAAATGAAACTAAAATTTTTGCTCATGCCTCCTACTCACCATCCACCCTATCACTTGGCAAATGACCTTCTCTTGCAATGCACAGAGAAAAATGAGGTCCTGAGGTTTTGAACTCCCACAACTTCTGGATCTTATGACCTCAAATTTACTAGGTTGGCCTCTGCTGCTGGCCCCTTTTCTGTGTTCATATGAGACTTCCTTTTCTTTCCTTCTGTTGTTTTGTTTTGGTTTTTTTAGACAGTCTCACTGTAGTGGATTTCTAACTGGTGGTCAACTTATTCCACCCAGCTGAATAAACTAGGTGGTGCTGGGTGCAGGGGGCCCACCTGAGGATTGTGGCAGAAGAGGAGAAGCTGTCGGAATGTGGTTTGGGATGGTGTTTGGAGGAGCTGTTGGAAGCTTCTGGGTCTCGGGCTGTTGTGCTGGAGGACCTTGTCATGCTGGCTTTCCCAGTGAGCTCTGGAGGAGCTCTGTTCCTCATCTTGAGCATTGCTTCTTGGTTCCACAGGGGAAGATGGCCCGCTACTCAGCCTCCTGGAGAAGGTTGTCATATTGGTTTTCCTGATGGGAAATCAGCTTTCCTCATCACTGGAGGAGCTCGGGACCTCACTGTAGCTGAGGATGGCTGTGGGACTCTTTGGGGAGCTCTGGTGCTTGCCTTGAGCATTGCTTCCTGGCTCCAGTGCAGATCTGTCAGCCTGCCAGCACAGATCCTTCATCCCACTGGCAAAGACTTTTTCACTTCCACCACTGACTTTTGCTAGCATACATCCATGAAGTAGGATTCAGGCCCTCAACTGGTTTCTTTAGTATTTAGTGTGTGGATAGATTTCCTGGATGATTCTTTATAAACTAATATTGTAAACTCTGTTGTTATTATGTTGTTCCCCTTACAAAAGACCCAAACCACAACACTCACTATGTAGCCTAGGCTGGCTCTGAACTCGCAGTGATCCTCTTGCCTCAGCTTCTGAGTGATGGGATTACAGGCATGCACCACTTCTCCCAGATCCCTCCTCTTTTTGTAAACCAACCCACTTTTCCAGGCTTTTAAGTCTCTTTTCTCTGGTCTCCACTAGAACAAAAACAGCTTCCTCTGATATTTTTTTTTTTTGTTTTTGTGTGTTAAATCTAGCTTCTTCTCTGCAGCCTTCAAAATATTCAAGTTGCTGTTATCTCAAAATGAAAACAAAACAAAAGCCCAAGACACTATAATAATCCCTGACAGACTCTTAAATCACTTCTAGTTACATTTTCAAAAGAACAGACTAAACTTGTTGGCTGACTTTTTTTTTTTTTTTTTTTGAGACAGAGTCTCACTCTGTAATTCAGACTGGCTTTGAACTCATAAGGTAGACCAGGCTGACCTTGGACTCAGCCACTCTCCTGCTTCAGCCTCCCCAGCACTAAGCTTAGAATATACTTCTTACTTCCTGGAGACTGTTCCATGTATTTCAGAGTTCCCTTCTTTTTACTCCTCTGGCTGGCTTTTCTCAAAGTGACTGGTGTTCTCCTCAACTTCTCAAGCCAACAGAATGCTTTCATCCCCTTGGCCCTGTGATAGTGAACCATGGTATCAACCTGAATGAGAAACCCCTAGCTGATGGCCTTAGCACAGCTGTGGGTATCTGTGGAAGGTTGACTTCCTGAAGAGGGAAGGTCCCTGTGGATGTGGCTGGCACCAAAGAAGAGGCTGTACCCTGGACAGAATAGGGGAAAGAAGGAAGGAGTCCTGCTTATTCCTGTAATGACTGCCAGTGTATGGCCTTTTTGTCTGTTTGATTTTAGTCTTTTAGAGACAGGCTTTCACTATGCAGTTCAGACTGCCTTTCAGCTCACTTTGTAGCCCAGGCTAGCCTTACACTCACAGCCATCCTCCTGCTTCCATCACCTTGGGAGGTCCACCTTCAGGCTTCCAGCACAGACCTTTTGGCTCCCCCAGTAGGAGCTTGCATGAGACTCTGTGGGAGCTCCAGGCCTCCGGCTTTCGCCAGGGTCCTTCAGATCTCCAGTGGGCAGCTGACCCTTTTGCACTCTTCCATCCCTGACTCTGTAGGCATTCATTGCACATCTTCCTTGTAAATAATATATTCTGTTCCTCTGGTGAGCCCTGACTGACACAGGCAGCCACCCCTGGATTTTTCATCCCACTTGAGACTGCTACCCACAACGTGGCATGCCAGTTTGTACCCTTTGTTTGTGCCAAGCTGGCCTTTAAACTCCATCCTGAGTCTTTTTTTTCAGTCCTGTGGTTCTAACTTAGGGTATCAACATTCCTCCAGAGGCCTAGAAAGCTGAATATTTTTCTAGGTGAAAGTGTGGAGTCAGGGTAGGCCAAAGTTTGAGACGTAATGTACGGGTTAGAACATGGCCATGGAATTGTCATTAGGAAAGTTTCCTGGGGGCAAAGCAATTTCCTATTTTCTTTTTTCTGCTTTGCTTCTTGATGAATATATACATCCCAGGAGGCAGGAAGTAATTGTAACTCATGGCTTGCTGGACTTCTCAGCTCTAAACAATATAAGCCAATGATTGATGACTTGTTTGGTGTTGGGACATTTTTAAAAGCCAGGGAAGAGGGAGGAGGATGCGGGCAAAAGTGATTAAGGTTGGACTTCTTGCCAGCCTGCAGGAACTAGGGATCATGTCCATGTGGGATTGACTTAAAGACAATCAGAAAATGTGGCCTTTCTTGCACAGTTGTTTGGTAGCGGAGATGCACGCCTGTCTCTTATTAAAATTGTCCAATAAATGGTAGCTTTCAGTGTGAGAATTGTCTAGTTACCCTGGTGTGGCAAAGCTGTTGAAGTTGGTGTGGTGGGCTTTTCTAGATTTCTCGGGGAGTGGATGTGGGAGACACACCCACTTTGGACTGCATGGCCAGCAGAGAAATCAAGGTTCTTGTTCAGAGCATGGAAAGTTGTACAGTTATTTGATCTACAGAAGGGTGATTAAGGGACTTGGGATTTTTGTAGTGGGTGGAGGCTAAAAAAAATGCTATTAGAAAACTGCAATAAATTTATTCCAGGCAACATTTCTGCCCAAATGAATCAACTAAGGCAAGAACAAAATTCGAAACTTCAGCTCATTATTGTTCTAGTTTTGGCAGCATGATTTTCCCTGAGGCTTTTTAATTCTTTCTTTAGAATCTTCTATACTAACTCTGAATCTTTGATGTGTTTTCAAATACTGGCTTAAAGCATCACTGGTTATTATTTTATTTAAGTGAATAAATTGGCTGTCTAGATGTATCCTATTTCACATACAAATGCATATTTTTCATGCAAATGAGACCAAATTCTATATGAAGGTGCTCATGATATAGTGTCCTGCATATTTATTTTTTCTCTGTGTTCTGGTTTCTTGATCACATTAGTGCTAAATTATTTGTTCATGACATTCCTTTGTTGGTAATGGGACCTAATATCCCAGAACATTCCTCTTATTATTTTCACATATGAACGAACTTTAAAAAGAAAGCCGTGTTGATGGACAAGAGGAAGGATTCTCAGCCACCCAGCTCCTCCAGGATTCTTTCCTTCCTCTCATCTCCATCTTTTGCATAGCAAGTCTTCATCCACTGGGAAGCTGGACCCTTCACTGGATTTCCCATGATTTTCTCTGGCCTTCCAGAAATGTCAGGCTTGAAATCCCAGAAGAATCTAGAGCCTTTGTGGCTAGTTTCACTCTATTTCTCTTTTTTTATGAATTTGATACAGGGTCTGTGGGAGCTACAGGGTCTCACTACACAGATCAGACTCATTGTGATCCTCCCGTTAATAGCCTCGCAAGTGCTGGGATTACAGGCACACATCACCATGCCCAGTCTCAATTGTCATCTCATTGTGTCCCAGGGGTGGGGCCAGCATGGCATACCAGGGATCGAACCTCAGCCACTGCACTCTGCTTAAGCAGGTGCTTCAGTCCACTGAGCTATCTGGCCAGCCCATCTCTGTTAATGATGGAATCTTTTCTTTAACATTTTTTTATTGGTCCATGTTCTCAGAACATAATAATGACATTTACTGTAGGGAGTTGGGCTATGGACATAAGACATTTTCATCCCTTTTACATTCCTTTCTCCTCCCTTTTCCCTCCTTTCTTTTCCCCTTCTTTTCATCTCCTGGTCCCTCCTTCCCATTTGCAAAAGATCTGTCTCCCTCTTTCCAGTTGTCTATCTTTTATCATGCTTTTAATTATTTATGCATTGGGTTTATCACTGAAGAGAAATGGTGTGATGAGTCTGAGTGTCTGATTTATTTCACTTAATGTTATGGTCTCAAGACTGATTCTGATTCTTCATCTCTGTTCTTTTTTTTTTTTTTTGTCTTTTTAAGACAGGGTCTCTCTATGCAATTTAGGCTGACCCACAGCTCACTTTGTAGCACAGGCTGGTCTTGAACTCACAATGATACTCTTACCTCAGTCTCCCTAGTGCTGGGATTACAGGTATGCACCACCATATCTGGCTTTCATCTCTATTCTGAAACAACAGTGCTCTAATTATTCCAGATATGACTTTGCAGATATCATCTGGTTATACACTTAATCTTAGCCAAAAGGTGACATCACCTAGTTACAAATTCAACACACTTCACATTCATTTATTTTTTGTGGTACCAAGGATTGAACTCAGGATCTTACACTTGTCAGGCAGGCACTTATGCCACTGAGCTATATCTCCAGCCCTCAACATACTTCAAACCAACATACACACAGACATGGCAGTGCACAATTACTGTTATCCTCTTCATGTGCTTCCTTTTCTTTTTCTGTGTTACTGGAGATGAAATCCAGGGCCTTTACACTGAGCTACATCCCCAGCTCTTTTTATTTTTTATTTTGTGACAGAATCTCCTTAAGTTGCTAAGTTGAGGCTGGGGTGGAACTTGTGCTCCTCCTACCTCAGCCTCTCAGAGTGCTAGGAGTGCAGGTGTGCACCACCACACCAGGCTGTGTGCTTCCTTTCCTACATTCCATTTCTCATTAATGACATTACCATCTTGGTTATCTCAGGTGAACACATCTCAGGAAGAGCACCAGAACTCCTCTCTTGTCAGCGCTACTGCTAATTTAATCAGCCCGTAAATTCACTCAGTTAAGTTTCCATCAAGCCTTCTTCTCCTGACCCTTTTCTCATTTACATTAGCACTGTCATTTGCCTTGTCAAGTGTCAGATCACCAGTCCTCTTCCTTCTAAATCACATAACAAGTTCTCTCAGAATTTCACACCTGCAAGTATGAAACTCACAGGCTTAATAGCTCAGCGGATTAAAGCAAGAGGCTCAATACCTGGGCCTGCTGTGCCAGCCTCCCTTGGCCCAGGCATGCTGAGATGGCAAATAAGACTGAGTGTCTGACCACATAAGAATTATAAAGTTCATGTGTTGGTATATAAGTCGTGATCTATCTAGGTCTTAACCATCCAGCAGAAAGGTATAAAAATGAAGTATACATCGCGGGGCCATAATATTAAGCTGAGCTGTAAATGGCTATGGTCGACTACTTCTTTGAATAACTCACTATTGTTGTGGAATGCTGGACTGTGTTGGACTGTGGTGTTGAGTTCAAGCACGTAAGTTAGTTGAATGACAATGGACTGCCCACCTTTGACAGGTGTAGACAAAGGAAGGGGTATAGAAAGGAAGAATCATGATGTGTGTGTATGGACAGTACAGTTGGGATAGATAATGCTGTGCTTCTTCATAATCCCATGAGAGGCAAGATCTGCACTAATGGTGGTCGGACAGGATATTATGTCAGCTTCTAGCACTATGGTCATCCACTAGGAAAATAATTATTGAATTTTTGATATAATTCAGGTATAAATAATAAGATAAGTAAGCAGCTACACTCTTAATTTACTGATAAGAGACATCTGCTAAAATAATATCTGTAAATATAATATCATGTATGCACCTTGTACGATACCAAAACAGTATGAAAACAGTTTGCAATGTATGAGTTTATCGAATCTGTCTTGTTAAGGTGTCTTGAAACTGTCTGATATTTGTACTTCAATAAAATAAAAAATAAATTAAACAAAAAGACTGAGTGTGGTGATATGTGCCTGTAATCTCAGCTCTTGGGAGGCTGTAAACAGGTGGATTACTGTAAGTCCAATCTAGTAGTGAGACCCTGAACACCCTGCAGACCCTTCCCTAAAATACAAAAAAAAAAAAAAAAAAAAAAAAGAACCTCACAGGCTCATAGTTCCCACACCAGAAGCTGGAAACAGTTTGGGGGCTCTCTCATGAGGTACCATCAAGGCATCATCTTGGCTACCACCTTCAGAGCCTGCCTGTGGATTATAATTTTCCAGGCCCACTTACTTACCTGCACCCCAGGAGGCCCTGCTTTCTCACCACACAGGCAGGCAACCCAAGGCAGCCTTTTCATAATCTAATATTGCAAGCCACAGTTCATGGCTTTGGCAATATTTTTTTTGTTGTTGTTGCTGTTGTTTTGAGACAAGGTCTCACTATGCAGTTCAGACTGGCCTTGAGCTCACTTTGCAACCCAGACTAGTGTTGAACACACAACGATCCTCCTGCCTCAGCCTCCTGAGTTAATGAGAATTACAGGAGTGCACTGAAAGTGAATTTTTTTTTAATTTGATATTTGGGATTGAACTCACGACCTTGCACTTGCCAGGCAGGCATTCTTAGTTTTTGAGATAGGGTCACTCTGTATAGTTCAAGCTGACCTTGAACTCATTGTGTATCCCAGGTTGGCTTTGAATTCATGGAGACCCTCCTGACTCAGCCTCCAGAGTGCTGTGATCACAGGTGTGCATCATTACACCCAGCTTTGCAGTACTCTATTTATTAGTAGTCATTAATTATAGCCTAGCTTTGGATGGGAATTAAGTCTCATCTCTTGTGGAGAGGGACATGGAAAAATTTGTGGATATATCCATCAAACTACCACAATTTGTCCTCTGAGCAAAAATTGGTTTCATCCTTCAGTACAGATATATATTCAAAACTACCTCACCACCATAGAAATTGGAGTCTGTGTGTGTGCGTGTGTGTGTGTGTGTGTGTGTGTGTGTGTGTGTGTGGTACTGGACATTGAACTCAGGACCTTGTGCTTGCCAGGCAAGTGCTTATTCTACTGAGCTATCTCCCCAGCACAGAAATTGGAGTCTTGAGCTGTATCTATTACACTTTTTTATGCTGGGGATTGAACCCAGGCCTTGTGCATGAATACAAGAGCTCTACCACTGCACCACATTCTCAGCCTTCAGTAATTACTTTTCATGTACATGCATAGAAAGGCTCAGGCTCCCCAGCTCCTTACTCTGTAGATACCATCTCTCCCCAGCTCTACTCTCAACTTCAGGGCAGCCAACCTTTTAGATTTCACTTGAGGGAGAGCATGTAGTACTTGTTTTTCTGCATCCTGTTTATTCTACTTAACATAACAACCTTTAGTTCCATCTATTTTGTTATAGATGACGGGAACTTGTCCTTTTCATTTTTTTATAACAGAATTAAAACTCAGGACCTTGTGCTTGCCTGGTAGGTGCTTGTGCCACTCAGATATAACCTGGCCAAGAATTGATCCTTTTTAATGGCTAAATGGTATTCCATTTTATATCTTCATCAGTTGATGAACTTAGGTTATTTCCATCTCTTGGTTATTATTATGAGTATTACTGCTGTAAACATGAGTATGTTAAGGTGTGTTGGACATCCTAACCCTATTTCCTTGTATACTTACCCAGTAATAGCAATGCGGAGTTATGCAGTGGTTTTATCTCTAGTTCTCTGAAGATTCTCCTTAATGGCTATAGCAATTAACATTCCCACCAACAGTGTACAAGGATTGTCTTTCCTCCGCACCTCACTAACATTTCTTATGTTTTGGTAATAGCCATTCTAACTGGTGTGTATGTCTATCTCATTATGGTTTTGATTGCGTTTTCCAGATGATTAGCAGCCTTAAGGATTTTTCTACATAGCTGTTGGCCACATTTATGTCTTCCTGTTGAGAAATGCCCATTTAAGTTTATTGGCCTCTTCTTTCTTCCTTTATTTTGATAGGGTTTCATTACACAGTGTAGCGTAGTGTAGTGTAGCGTAGTGTAGTGTAGCATAGTGTAGCATAGTGTAGGCCAGCCTACACTCCAAGGCTGGCCTTGAACCAATGGTATTCTTGCCTCAGCCTCTCAAATGATGGGATTACAGGCATGTGCCACCACTTCTGGCTATTGTTTTTTACCCCCTTTTTTATTAGTGCATATTAACAGGAAATAATGGTCACATTCCTCATGGAGACTTTGTGCATATACATATCTCAATTTTTCCCCTCTCTGCCTCCTTCCTCCATTTCTTGGCTCTCTTTCCACTTGTAAATTGGGTTATTTGGGTCTTTGTTTGCTTGGATTTTTTTTATCCATGGAACTTTTTAGGCCTTTATAAATTCTGTATAGTAGCATCTTGTATTTATCCTTATAGTTTGTAAATACTTTCTCCTATTCTGTAGGTTGTCTCCTCACTCTATTATTTCCTTTACTGTGGTTCACCATTTCATTTTGAAAAAATTAAAACAACTTTTACTTAATTTATTTAATTGTGCTTCACTGTGTCTTAATTCCACACCAACTCTCCTATTCTCTGTACTTACCCTCATGGTTTCCCCCAGGCTCAAATGTAATTCTTTATCTCTTCAAAATTCCCACAAAAGTCCTAACCTTATTTTCATACATCTTCTCTTTTGAAAAGTATGGCAGCTCTTCTAAAATAGAAGGCTTTATGCTGTTTGGTTGTAAATTCCTTGTGGACAAGAACCATATCTTGTTCATCTCTATTTCCATCAAAACAGAACATGCATTTCGTTGTGTTCAATATGTGTTCAACAATGTCCAATTAAATGGTATGAAGACATAATTTCTCCATTTTAAGCAAAACAAACACTTAGAGTTGTTTGTGCCCATGTGGTACATGGACATGAAGATAGGATTTTATTTGTTACATAAAATCTGTCTTTCAAAGATAAGATGCCAGAATTACTGTCTGGGGGACATCCTGACAGAATCACTAGTAAAACTTCCAAATTTTATCAACATCTTAAGTCTCAGCCTTCTGGTGCCATGTTGGAGGGCCAAGGACACTTAATTTACTACTGTTATGCACTGTGTCTACTTGTTCCCCCAAAGCCTCATGCAGTCGTTGGGGCGACTTCTAGAGTTTGTGATTAATTCATGATCCAGTGGTGGGATTATGGGAGTGAGTGCTACACCCACCCTGGGGCAGATAGCCTGAATACAGTATGGAAAGGGGAAAAGCTTGATAGCTGCCCCAGCTACTGCTCCTCCTTTTGCTCTTGACTGTTTTCCACCACCACGAACTGCTTCCATCTGCCATGTGCCACTCTGCTTGGAGCTAGCCCAATATGGACTGAAACCTCTACTAACTGTGAACTAAGTAAACCTTTCCTTCCTTAATTTTGGGTGTTGGGCATTTTATCCCAGTAATGAGAGAAAAGTAACCGAGACAACCATCATGTTGATATTCCATGTATATCTTGCAAAGTGGGAGTGATGTAGTTCCAGTAAAGCTGCCTTTACCTGTGCCCTAGTGGTATATCTCTTGTTGAATTTCTAGGTGTATATTTTTCTTTGGATTTGTAAAATAGTTAAGTGATCTAGGCTGACTTTGAACCCACTATGTAAACTCAGACTGGATTTGAACTCCCAGTGATTCTGCTGCCTCAGCCTCTTCAGTACTGGGATTATAGGTGTGTGCCACCAAGCCCATCTATCACTTGTTCAATTTCTTAGCTCTTTTCTCCCTCTCTTCCTTTACTCTCTTCCTCTTTTTCTCACATGCACTCACCTTCTTTCTCTGGTTTTTATACCCTTCTCCTTCCCTTTTCCTCTTTTTCTTCCTGTGTTAGCTTTGTGTTTCTGACCAAATACCTAGGATAGTTAAAAAGAAGAATTTGTGTTTCCTTTTTAGCTCACAATTCAAGTGGTTTCAGTTCCTGGTTTCTCAGTCTCATGCCCTTTGAACTTCCGGTGAGAGGCAGTGCCTCATGCTGAAGTGTGTGGTTACCAAGCTGCTTACCACATGGTGGCCAGAAGCAAAGGAAGAAGGAGGAAAGGCCAGGATCACACTATCTCTTTGGAGGGTGAACTCCATGTAAACAGTGCACTTCCAGCTAAGTTTCGCCTCCTGAAGGTTCCTCTCCCTCTTTAAGGTTCCCCCATCTCGTAGTACAGTGGTGCTATGAGCTGGCCACCACACCCTCAACACATGGCCTTTTTGGGGACACATATCCAAACCATGACCTCTCCTTTCTTCCTTGTTTTATCTCTATCACTTTCTCATCTTTAGGTGGGACAGAAAAAGTTAAAAAACTAGGCAGTAAGGAGACAAGGAAATCAAGATTTTAAAGTTATACTTAATTGTAGCTTCAAGACAGCAAAACTAGTCAACACTTTTCCTTTCCAGGAATTTCACTAAAAAAAAAGAAATCCTCAAGTTCTTAAAGACACTTAGCTGTTAAATCCAGACATGCCCTTTTCACCTGTAAATTGTACACTGTGTTTCCTCCTCCTGCCAAGGAAGCAGCAATACTCTATTGGCAGGCAGCATATCTCAGTTTCAAACACATGTAGATGGTATGCATTGTAACCTGGCACACCGTAGGGACACACATCCTCAATCCCTCATCTCGGAGACAGCCCCTTAGATGTACCCCCTTTTGGCTTGTGTTGCATCTCATTTTCCTGAGTGCTTGCACTCCATTCTTGAGTGCCTCCTGAAATCTAAGAAACCCTTCTCTTGCCTGTTACTGATGAGCCTGAAAAACCTTTTTCTATGGCAGGAGTCAGTGAACTTATTCTACAAGGGTGAGTGGGACAGGTTCCTTATGTTCAGCCTCAGGGACACTCAGACCCAGGCTAACTAACTTGAACTGATGTCACATTTAAGATGACCTATCAAAGGCCCACTTAGCTTTGGATCAGATATAAACAAAGAATTGAAGATAGCACTTACCGACTGGTTCTGTGTACAGGGTTTTGGAATTGCAGTCATCCCACATTCTGTGCTGTGGACAAGCACCATGGGTCCCCATGGCTGACAGACAAATCATGACTACTTGCTTGACCAGTTTTGCCTTACCCTAATAGATTATCTCAATCTTATTTTCCCACTCCACTCAATCTTTTTTAAAAAAGTATTTATTTATTTGATACAGAGTCTTGCTACACAGTTCAGAATTATAGCGATCCTTCTGTGTCAGCTTCCCTGGTGCTGGGATTACAGGCATGCACCACCATGTCTGCTTTTGGATCCTGTACTGTGCACCCAGGGTTCTGGGACTGGCACAGCATAAGGCATTGAGGATTGAACTCAGGTCCTTGCACTTGTCAGGCAGGCACTTAGACTTCCAAGCTATCTCTTCAGCCCCCCACACTCCACTCAGTCTTGTGGTCCACTTTAGGTGATAAAAAGAATCTATCTAGAAACTTTCAGACAAGGAGATACATTTCATGTATCTGGGAGACAATGCCTAGATATCTTGAGTATATTAACTTAATGGTGTTGCTTTTGGGTTCTGGAGTGCTGTGTGCTCTTTCCAGAGATTCCTTCCAAGTTCTTGTATACAAGAACTGAACAAGACATGCACAAAACATAGCAAGGTTTTACATTTATTAACGATAAGAAAAAGGGCCAGAGAGATAGTTCAGCAGACTAATTGCCTACTTAGGCAAGTGCAGGGATGGGGGTTTGATCCCTGGCACCACATGCTGCACCAGCTCTACCCCTGAAAATGCTGAGCCAGGTGCTGAGACCAGGCATGCTTGGTGCGTGCCTGTAATCCCAGAGCTGGGGAGGCTGAAAACAGGAGGATCACTATGAGTCTGAGCTACATAGTGAGATCCTGTACCAAATACATAAAAAAGTAGGAAAAGAAATACGTTCTATATGAGAGTCAAGTGAGTATGGACCAATTAAAATAGTGAGAGAAGTATGCTC
>PVKA01037302.1:0-21107 GCA_004027165.1 Ctenomys sociabilis | reverse complement strand
AGACCCCAAAAATTCCACCAAGAAACTACTAGAACTGATACAGAAATTCAGTAGCATAGCAGGATACAAAATCCATTCTCAAAAGTCAATAGCATTCCTCTACACAGATAACAAGCACACTGAAAGGGAAACAATAGAAACAATGCCTTTTACAATAGCACCGCGGAAAATGAAATACCTTGGGATTCACTTAACCAAGGAAGTCAAAGATCTTTTCACGGAAAATTACAACACCCGAAGAAAAGAGATTATAGAGGATTTCAGAAAATGGAAAGATATTCCATGCTCCTGGATAGGAAGAACCAACATCGTGAAGATGGCCATACTCCCAAAACTGCTATACAGATTTAATGTAATCCCTATCAAACTGCCACCAACATACCTCCCAGTTATAGAGAAATCAATCCTATACTACTACTGGCAATTTTCCGGAGGAACTGAAAACATCATATCATGGTGATATATGTGTACCTATGTTTATAGCAGCACAATGTGTGATAGCAAAAATCTTAGAAACAACCAAGATGTCCATCACATGAGGAATGGTTGAAAAAGAAGTGGTATTTCTATATAATGGAGTATTACTCAGCTATTAAGAATGATAAGTTTGAAGCATTTATACTGAAGTGGATGCCACTTGAACATATACTCATAAGTGAAATAAACCAGACACACATGCACAAATATTGTGTAGTCTCCCTAGTATAAGAATCAAGAGAAGAAATAGAAAAAGAAATGTACAGCAACTAAAAAGAATTTAATCAGATAGTTAGGGTAAAGTGAACTGCACAGGTTGCAGGATACTAATCAGCTTCTCTTCTGGATGGTTAACAACCTAAGTTCAAAGATCAAAAATTGGAGAAATGGAATGGCTTCAGTGTCAGCCAACATTTTGGCCCTAGACTTTCAAGGTCAGTGAAGCCTTAGGCTATAGGAGTACCTGTACTATAACATCATGGAACTCACTTGTTCCCCAAATTTTCTGATCAAGGAGATTATGGAGCCAAAGAGGAACATGATCAATGATCTATAGTGTGCCTGAGAGTCAAATGAAGAGAAAACTTTTTCTCAGGCTCTCGCAGAGAGCAAACTGGTCAGGTGATGTCCATGACTCATCCACATGGCTGACACTAACAAAGGATCTACAGAATGATGTACAGGATTAGAGGATAAACCCTGAGGGGACATGACTGACCTCATCAAATACAAAAGTTATATTTTTTGTTATATAGGTCTTACTTTTGTTATATAGGTCTTAACCATTCAGCCAAAAAGTAAAAAATGATGTATATAAAATAAGGCTGTAATAATAAGCAGAGGTGTAAATGGCTTTAGTCA
This sequence comes from Ctenomys sociabilis, assembly GCA_004027165.1. Lineage (NCBI taxonomy): Eukaryota > Metazoa > Chordata > Mammalia > Rodentia > Ctenomyidae > Ctenomys > Ctenomys sociabilis. The sequence continues at coordinate 19,769 of PVKA01037302.1, read as the reverse complement.
ACAACTTCTTCAGATAACCCACTATTATTGTGGACTGCAGAACTGTGTTTGCTTATTGTGTTGAGTTCAGGCACCTATAATAATTGAATGACAAATAAGGTACAGGACTACAAGATAAACTCTGAGGGGATTTCACTGACCTCATAAGAAACATAAAGTACATATGTTGGCATATAAGTCTTGCTCTATCTAGGTCTTAACCATCCAGCAGAAAAGTATAAAAATGAAGTATACATCGCAGGGTCATAATATTAAGTTGAACTGTTATCTAGGTCTTAACCATCCAGCAGAAAAGTATAAAAATGAAGTATACATCGCAGGGCCATAATATTAAGTTGAACTGTAAATGGCTATGGTTGGCAACTTCTTCAGATAACCCACTATTGTTGTGGAATGCTGGACTGTGTTGGATTGTGTTGTCGACTTCAAGCACGTAAGTTAGTTCCATTGAATGACAATGGAGTGCCCATCTCTAACAGGTGTAGACAAAGGAAGGGGTATAGAAAGGAAGAATCATGATGTGTGTGTATAGACAGTACAGTTGGGATAGATAACGCTGTGCTTCTACATAATCCTATGAGAGGCAAGATCTGCACTAATGGTGGTTGGACAGGATATTATGTCAGCTTCTAGTACTATGGACAACTACTAAGAAAATAACAAGGTAGAAACTATTAATTATTGAATATTTGATGTCATTCAGGAATAAAAAATAAGATACATAAACAGCTACACTCTCTTAATTTACTGATAAGAGACATATGCTATAATAATGTCTGTAAGTATAATATCATGTATGCACCTTCTATGATACCAAAACATTATGAAAACAGTTTGCAATGTATTAATTTATCAAATCCATCTTGTCAAGTTGTCTTAAAACTGTCTCATTGATATTTGTACTTCCATAACACAAAAAAATAAGTAAAAATTTTAAAAGATTGAATGACAGTAGAACCCCCATCTTTGACAGAACTAAACAAAAAAAGGGGATACAAAGGAAGAACCATTCTTTGTATAAACAGTACAGTTAGGATAAATATGCAGTATTTCTGCATAATTCTATGAGAAGGAAGATTTGAACTAATAGTGGTTAGACAGGATATTTTGTCAACTTCTTGTACCATGGACAGCCACTAGGAAGATAACAATGTAGAAAGTATTAATTATTGAAAGTGTAATACAGCTTTGAAAAAAGATAAGTATAGAACTACGTTCTCTTAATTCATTGATTAGAGACACCTGCTCTAACAGTATTTGTAAGTAGAATATCATGTATGCACCTTGTAGAACAAAAAACAACTATGAAAACAATATGAAATGTATTAATTGTTGAGTCTGTCATACTAATTTGATTTGAAATTGTCTCATTGCTATTTGTTGTTCAATAAAATAAAATAAAAAATTTTTAAAAAGAAGGAATAAGTGATGCATATCTATGAAAAGGAATGTTATGCTGGGCCTAATATCCAGAATCAAAAACAAACAAAAAATAATTTTATATATCAGAAAAATTGCAGATGTGGATTGATAAACAGATTAATCTCAAAAACATAATCAGTTTAACCTACAAAATGCTATATCTTTCAACTATTCAAAAAGAATGACCAATTGCAATGGGGAAGATGAGAAAAGAAGGAAAGGAAAAGAATAAGATAGCTAACATAATCATACTATTAATTTGTTTTATGCTATTAAAAGATCAGTTTGTGCTCATATTGGTTGATTGCTTTTGCACGTGTACATCTGAGCAACTACTCTAAAGAAAATAATATGCAATAAATTAACCCATGTTAATTTCTTACAATCCTACTTTGAAACTTTGTATCATTGTTTTTCTTTTATTTGTGTTTAAGATAAAAATTTAAAAAACAAATATTCTATCTTTACCATCACATAAGTAACTTTTAAGAAGCATCCTTATGATTGCTTATATAAAATAAAATTAAATAAAGATCATTATATTTATGAAATGTTAACTAATGTATGTATCAAATGCCCAAACCTCACACTCAAAAGATTTAACTGAAAATACACTTAATATACAATCAGAAAAGAATTGTTTAACTTACTGTGAGATAATTCTGCTTGCTAAATAAAACTACATTACACATAATTAATGTTACTATAAATATCATATGTCAGAGTCAAAACAACTAAAAGCCCATTTATTAGGGTTTAAAAAAATAAAGTAAACCTGATCTTAAATCTCGAATCATTTTTTTCCAGTATGTTTCATGCCAACCAAGATTTCTTTCCAGCTGATAAGTAATTTAAGCTCTTATAACTTTCACCTAGGATACGGGAAAATGACCCATTTTTCATAATTAATAGGAGCCTGTTGACATTGATTCAAAAGAAAAAATTTTTAGCATTTAGAGATAAAGGACAGTTGGATAAAGACCAATCACATTGATAACTGGCATACGAGATGACACACTAAGCCATGCACTGCGAACTGCAGGGGACAAAAAAGCAATTACATTCTAAATGTCAATAAAAGCAAAACTATAATTGTCCCATTCCATTTTATAAATTAATAAACTAAGAAATACAGGTTGGTTCTAATGGTTATATTTAATTGTCAGTTTAGCTGGAGCAAGAGAACCCTACAGAGGAGACTGGGTCCTACGCGGTAGGCTAATTTATTGGTATTCCCATGCTCACTGGAAGGAGGGCCCTGGGAGAGGCAGGTCCCTGGGCCATCACACCACGGCTTCCAGTCACCACGAAATGAGCAGCTTTGTGCCACCACTTCCCTCTGACACGATGGTCTTGCCCTGTGATCTGCTGCCCAAGAATAAACCCCTGTGGGGTTGGCCCATTAGCTCGCTTGTTTAAGTGCCTGCTTAAGAATAAACCCCCGAAACTGAGTCAGTTTCCACCTCATGTCGTGTAAGCTGAGGGTGCCAGTTATTGTGCATGTGCAGTGGGAGACCTAAGACACTGGGGCAGTGGAGGTCTGCAGGGGCCAAGGAAAGGAAACTAGGCTTAGTATTTGGATTCCCTGTGCAGCCTAAGCAGCTGACAGGGACACTCAGCAGGTTTATCAAAAGTGTCAACAGAGCAAAAGGAAAGAGAAGGAGGGGAGGTGAGAAGGATGGTAGAAGAAAGGAATCTTATGTTACCTCAGGATCATATTCTTGATAATTACTATTAATTCGTTCCTTTATTCAGGAATTTTTCTTCATTGCATCTGCTGAGTGTCTCCTATAAGTGCTAGAGACAAAACAAACCCCTAGCACAACCCACCTAAGGCTTCCTGATCTCTTAACCTTGAGTTTTTGACCAAGTAATTTTTAGTGTTAGAATAACACTGTGCTATTACATTTTCTACACACTACTCCTTCGAGAAATAATTTTATTTTCATGTATTTCGTACAGGGTCTTTCTGAGCAGCTCAGACTCAGGCATCCTCCTGATTTCAGCGTCCCCAGCGCTGGGATTACAGGTGTGCACCTGGTAATGGTGGCCTGGTTAGTGTGCCTGGAGGTGGGGCCAGCATAGCATGTGGTGCTGGGGACTGAACCCCAGTCCCTGCACTTGCCTACGCAGGAGCTTAGTCTGCTGAGCTATTTGCTCAAGCCTAATAATTTTAATATTACCGATATTTTTTAAACCTTAGCTGAAGTGAACAAATCAGTTTAATGTAGTCTGTGGTAAATGCCGTAGCATGTCATAAGTCTATTTACTCACGTAAATATTAGCCATATCCTTGTGTTATTTATAACACACATATGTATGTGCCTATGGACATTAGCCATATTCTAACTTCACACTTTATAGCAGCTAGTATCCTTTGCCACAAAGAAGGACAATCCATAACTTGCATTCATACCTTCATCTCACTGCACTTGCTTTTTAAAATAAGATGTTAACTTTGATCATATTCTTATTTCATTAAATATAGCAATATATCTTTATTAAATTTAAATTTTAATGTTTCAACCTGAGGACAAGCTTGTTTTAACATTTTAAGTATTCACCATCAAAAACTAAAAACCCTAGGGCCGGCGAGGGAGCTCACTGGAACAAGCACCTGCTCTGCTAAACGCAGGGACCAGAATTCAATCTCAATCCTCAGTCCCATGTGCTGTGCTGGTCCCACCCCCAGGGAGCGCTGAGCCAGGGAGTCCGGGCATGGTGGCACACCCTTGTATTGTAATCCCAGTGCTCGGGGAGGCTGAAAACAGGAGGATCCCAGTGAGTCCAACCTCTGTAGTGAGACCCTGCACCAAATACATAACGTGAAATAAATAAATGTTTATTAGCCAAGAGAATGAATGTGAAATCAGAAATGTAAAATCATTCTTGTTCTAAATATCATTAGCTCTCAGATTTTACAATAATATTTATTTTAAAACCCATATTAAAAAAACTAAGAGTTTTCTAGAATAATTACTAAAGTAGCTATGTTATATTTTAGAACTATGTGGGCATATGTGAGGATAAGATATGGAGGAAAAGATTCACCTCTAAGGAACGATATAACTTCTTAACCTATCTCCCCAGTGCGTAAACTAAACACAACCTCTCAATACCTTTTAAGTACTCGTTACTTTATTTTTGAGGGTGATGTTGAAATGTATTGTTTATTATTCAAAAGTATATTAATCAATGTTATTGTCTAATCTTATAATAAAATTTTATTTTTATAGAACAATGTTTTTATCTTTTCTTTTGAATAATACTTGTGTTATATTGAAATAAAAAAAATTGTAAAGATAAAACCTTAAAAAAAGAACACTACTGTGTAGAGATATAAAAAGTGACAAATCTGTAAACTAGATGAGGTGCTTTTTTTCACAAGAAATATTCTTTCAACCTCCTCTATCACTTCATATCTTAAGTCACATCAAACTTTATAACTAAGGAAAATATTTGTTCTAAAAATGTCTAAATTATTTTCAAGGAAAGCAATCTCGTATTCACAGTAAAACAGCCAAAGGAAAACAAGCTCTTCCGCTATCCCAGCCTGTTCCTTTCACTTCATTCATGAGCAGTATCAAGCCCTGCAGAAGCGCAGCGGCTGTGGCCTGTGCTGTGATAGGCTAGGCCAGTGAAGACCGCACTACTTACTCATGAAGTGCATGCCCAGGGATAGCAGCCTGCTCCTTTCAGGAGCTGCATGATAAAAACTGCGTGATTGACTGCCTTAAAAAATATCAGCTCTGGTCCTAATTATGGGATGAAACAACAGATATTCCTTTTTGTTTAGCTATTTATTTTTAAGGACATCTCACTGAAACAAACTTTAATGAATTCCTTTAAGGAAAAAAGTGGACACTTGTCGCACAAGCTGAGTGTCGTCTAACCAGTACACAGCCAGGTGGCAGAGTCCAGAGCTGGATGCGCATGATACCCTGAGGACCTGCTGTATGTTGCCGGGCCAGGTGCCAGCGTGACTTCCCCCCATGGGGCACGACACTGCCAGCTGCCATGTGGAAGTGCTGTGCTGCCCAGCAAGTCCTCAGACCCAGCGGCTATTCCCACTGCCCTTATTTGAGGAATACTCCGAAACCTTCCATCGGGTGCCCAAGACCCATAAGACAAGAGGCCGAACTAGCTCCCAGCCCCACATCACTCACAACGCAGCACATCACTTCAGAAAGGATTAACAGTGGTGAAATAACAAATATAAATTAAAACTTTGAAAATCTAAACATAAAAACATAGCAAATATATTTACATCAACAATGAAGTGAATTGATTATGTTTCTCCCCAGCAAACTAATAAATTTCCCAATAAAAATGTGCAGGCTTTTTTCTTCTTATAAAAAGCGTGATATTTTAAGACAAACTGAAGAGACAGCATTTATTAAATTTATTAATTTATTAAATTATAAATAATGAACTAGCTGGACAACATTTATTGATAAAGTAGTTAGGCACTGCAAATGTAATCTCTCAGTATGGCTTTCAGCATAGAGATATATACAGATGCATATTTAGTATATATCTAGGGTTCTTGTTTATTAAGATAAGTAGAAAGCTACTTTTTTTCATTAAATTATAATCTGGTTTTCTTGGAAGATAATTTATTTCAGTAAAATTAACCTTTTGGCAAATTTCTTCTAAATCTGTCTTCCTGTTCACAGTTCCTAAATAAAACTTTACATTCCTCAAAGCAAGAAAAAGGTAACATGATGATTCACATTTAAGATACTTTAATTAACTTTCATAATTAATTTTAAATAAACAGCAAACTCAAATACAGCAGGTACATTAACTAAACAGAAAATAACTCCATGAAATGACCTGAACCTCAGGCAAACAGAGAATTCCAGATCTTACTATAATTCCTGCTAATAAAACCTTATCAATCAACATTTACCAATATCACCAAAGCTTTATTAGCCTCAGTCCATACTGCAACAAGAGTTTAAGTGGCCCAGGCCCCCAGTCTTTATGTTGAATGTTCTTATATTCACTGACTTAGCCAAGAATGTGTGAAAAGTCTAATGTAGTAGCTTTGAAGACAAGAGAAGGGCTGGGGAGATGGCTCAGTGGAATAAGTGCTCGCCTGGCAAGCGGAAGGGCCTGAGTTCAATCCCTGGTTCCACAAAAAAAAAAAAAAGAAGACAAGAGAAACCCCTGGAGCTGTGAGATAGCGACAAGGACTGCTGGCACTTCCTCTCACCCAAGTATTCGGATATCACCATTGAAAAGAGTGGGCTAGAATTGCCATGATCTTCCATCAAGTGTGCTTATTTGGAGAGATTCAGTTTTGATATTAAAAAGTGAGCAATCATAAGGAAAGTCCCTCTGGTCAAAAGTCTGCAGCAATGGGTTGAAACTCAAGAAAACCCGTTTTCTTCCCTTGAGTCCAGTTTACCATTTTAAGTACATAGCCAACAACCAGACTCCCTGTTTAACGTGAACCTTTCTATTAATTGCTGGTTACCTCCAAGAGTATTCTTTCTATTGGATGTAAGATCAGTTTCATGAGAAATACTCATCACAAACTTCAATTGATAGTTAACTCCTTTCTATCTAGCCAGTTCAAACCACCAATGTTTAAAATCCATATGAATAAACTTTCCTCCAACAATTTCACATGAACAAATCCCCTAATAAATTTGAAATTGTGCTCTAAGGCATCTAAAAAATATTTAAATTAATAACAACTTATAATCTATCCTTGTAGTTTCTACACAAATATCAATTCATCATGATCTATATTTTAAACTCAACTTAAATTTTATTCTGATTTATTATATTTTATTTAATAAGTATAGTCTTAAAAATTAATCAGTTTTGCCTATGTACAAAAAGCAAATTATTTAAGAAGACTGACAAATGTTTATTAAAAAGGAACACTAACAGAAGTTATACTCTGTGTTAAACAAAACTAATATACTTGTTTGAGAAACATATTTTCATTCTAGTCATACGCAGAATAGCTAATGCTTCATAGAGGGGAAAATAAATTAAGATATTTTATTATAGTAATAAGGAATTTTATAGAAGATGACTAACATATGAAAAGGATCATGTATTTTTCAGTGTGCCTTATAATTTTATAAGGCACATTCATTTTATTTTTCAACACACTGTTTGGGTTAAAGTTGAGTTCTGGTCTTAGCTGACCCTTTTAAGATTTAATTAACTTTTTCTCAGTTTACTACTTCTAAGATTTGCCTACACTCTGAAATATCAAACTGGCATTCTCATAAAAACCACAATCAACAAGTAGAAGGAAAACTCAGACAAATGTCTATTTAAATTATATTTTTAAATGTAAATCTACAACTACTTAAAGGCAACATGATTTTATGCTACAAAGTTCTTTCCATAAAATCTAATAATTCTGACTGTCCTCACTAACTAAAAGTAAAACTGTGCACCACAGTGAGGACCCTGGAAGCAGCCTATCAGGATGAGGACCTAATTCAATAATTTATAATTCATGGCCCAACTCAATTATATGCCCAGGATGACCTTAGATACAAGTTATAACATTTTAAAAACATAAAGCTTCATGTTATACTAGAACACTATGCAAATATGAGGAAATAAAGTCACTAGCATTGGTATTCTACACAACATGAGATTACCAACACAAAGGTGGTCATCAGCTTCAGGACTCAAGCCACATTTATTACCTTGAAAAGTGGCTGCATTCCGAGCGATGAGCAGCTTTACCGTGGAGCTGGATGCCTGAAGCACCTGCTGCAGGTCCTGGCGAGCTGCCACTTGATATCTCTCCTCCATCTTCCTGGTGCAACATGTTGGTTTTTTGGATATGCAAACCTGAAGATCAGGTCCTAGAACATGGAAAATATTTTTAGAATGATTATCTATCTTCTTAATAGATATTACATGCTACATGCTACATGCTAGGCACTATCAGCCCTGCAGACAAGGGGGGCTCATGTTCTATGTGAGCAATGGGTTTACCAGAGCATTTGGTATAAAAAAATGTCCCCATCATCCATTAATCCTGCCATAAGCAAAGGACTAACTGTTAAGCACTTTGTTCCAGTGCTTGATACGAAAAAGAAGTCCCTGATGGAGCACCCTGGTGTGAGAGCCAAGGCTCTGCAAAGCTGCCCAGACAGGAAATGCTCCTGACAAATTTGTTTACATCATTTAATACAGTTACAGCTTTCTTTTAGAATGTGAAGATAAAACTTATGAGCCTTGTAGTATGGGCAGCTTTGCACCTGTGACAATTAGCTAGTTTTTATCAGCAGAAAAAAAATATGCAAGTGGCACATGCATACACACACACGCACACACACACACACACACACACACACACACACACACACAGAGAAAATCTACCTTTCTAACACCTCTTTGGCAACAAGAATCTGCTTCCAAAACTTGGCTCTGGATAAGATGAAAATATTTTAGATCATTCTAAGCCACCTGTCAACAGGAGACAGCAGCATTTCTAATAATTTTGGCATTAGTTTGCTTAAATTAGACAACAAGAGACAGCATTTGAGCATTTTACAAAGGCTAAGAAGCATAATATCATTAGAAATGTCACAGCAGGTGACACATTGGCAATTGTTTTGCATTTATCTTACCTAACATCATACAAAAGAAAACTGTACTTCAAATAGTAAAACAAAGCTATCACCTCTGCTTTCTTCCTAAATGAAAGGATTGGGGAACTGGCATTTAGAGAAGCCCAATAGTAAGAGTTTGGGGAAAAGAAGTAACAAATTAATATTGAAATATATGAACCTGTTTAATGTAGGAGTGACTATAAGGGAATTTAAAAGTTAACAGCAATAACAAGAGCTCACCAAAGGTCTATCTCAGGGATTCTGGTATCGGACATTGCTCCACTAGATCCCACTGGATCCCACTCCTAAGCTTGACACAAAAATGTTCCCCAGGCTCTGCCCCTTCCCCTTCTTCCCTCCCTGTCCAGCGCCAACCCCAGTACCACAGACCACTGCACTATTCCCTTCACACTCTGGCCCTGTTTCTGACCTTACATTCCCTCGGCTCCTTCTAAACATTCTCCACTGTCTCCCTTTTTCTGGAACACTCTTGGCCTACACCTGTTCACCTACACCTTCAGCAAACACACACCTTCACTCAGCGCATTCTCACCCATTTTTTAGGCCTTTACTCTTTGGTCTCCAAGGAAACTTCCATAACCTTGCAAACAACTGAAGCCCCTGCAACATAGTCTTGGAGAGCCACCCATCTCTCCACTGCACTTATGCTTGTAAGTTTTATGGGACTATCAGTTAATTAGCTCTTTCAGCAATATTGTTAAGCTCTAAAGATGGGGTATGGTGTTTGTTTTTATATCCTAATTATCTTGGCTATTACAGATGGCATGAAATGTTCAATAATGTATTATCTCTTTTAATTTTCATAACAACCTTGTAATACATGTACCATTACTGCCATATTTCATACTTGATGTAGGTATAAAAAGGAAAAATACTGCCCAGTGTCACATATATGGCAGACCTGATGTTTACAAGCAAATTCCTCATAGGTTCTTTGCCATTATTTTGCTGACAAAAAGGTCTTAAATCTATACACAATTCATTTAGAGATGTAACTAGACATTTCTAATCTCTATTACAAAAGAAGATATCTCTATGGAAAGTTGCAAGAGAATAAATTTTAGGTTAGAACTATTCAATGAGATTTATTCAAATTTAAATATGCTAAAATATAATGTTATACAGTTGACATTTATCTCTTGTCCTATTTTTCAAAGGTAGAATATATACTTAGAAAAATGCTACCAATTCCCTCTACAGCTATGTTAAATATAATGTAGGAGAGAAAACTCTACGTCTCAGCACTCTAGGTAAGCAGGGATAGCAATTTCGACCGCTCAGTAAAAATACACACTTCAAGTTGACCAGTGTTTACACTGGTTAATTCAGACTTTCATTTGAATCATATCAGTTTGTAATGACAACATAAGACTAAATCCAGTACAGAAAAAAGATTAACTTTTTCTAATTGACACAGTATTTTGATCAGTATTGCCTGTAAGCTAAATAACTTAGACTAAATAACTCCAGGGGAGTGGAAAAGAGTTGACAAAAATCAAAAGCATTCCATTTCTTCCTAGATCAGTCCAAGAGAGAGATAAGATGAACTAAGTGAAATCCTCAGGAAAAGGACCACAGCCCACATGCTGCTCATCGTATATGCACAAAGAGAATAAGAAGATGCCTGTTGATAAGAACCAGGCTATGGTTCTTTCACTGTAAATAAAACAGACATTGCAAGAAAGCAGAGGTGGACCCAGTCCAAACATACAGTGCACAGTAACAAGAGAAATTCCTAAAAGATTTCAAATTCTGGCTACAAAGAACATGGAATCATCCATGTTCAGCAAAATTACTCAGGCTCCAGAGCAGCTATCATGTTTCTGAACAGTAAAGCCAAACTCTGCAGGTAATAGTAAACACAAATCAAAATTAAAAATAAAAGTTCTTAACTGAAGTAGCCTTTGACCAGAGTTGTGAGTGCTTTTCTGGATACCTTGCCAGAAGCAGAAGTATTATTTAGGAAGTGTTTCTTTCTTACAGCCATCAGTTCGCTTATGTATTTCTTCCATATGTTAAGATAGGAACACTAGGAAGCACTGTGGAAAGATGGTGGCAATGTAATTTTTACTATCTCTAAATTTTGGACAAAACAAGACAGAGTTCAAAACACATCTAAAGTCAACCAAAAACTAGATAGCATGGTATCTCTACAAACGTTAAAGTAAAAATAGCATGAGAAAAACTAGCAAGAGCCATGAGATTGTCACAGTGCCAGCATGGAGAGCAAGGAGAAGGAAGCAAGAGGAAACAGATCTAAAGCACCTGGCAACAGAAGGACCCAAAGGGACCAACAGCATACGGGCAGCACTGCAGACCAGCAACTGAGCTGGAAGAGTGCTGTCCTGTCATTTACTGTGTGGGATGAACCCGTAACAGAAAAGAATAAGGAACAAGAGCAAACATCCCTATGAACTCTAAATCTAAGCGAGCAAGGCTCTTTTCGAGAACAGAACCCCAGCACCAAATGCAAAATTCTAGAATGAAATCTCAACAGAAAAGGGAGCCCACACATGTAGAAAGAGAAGGTGTAAACCAAAGGGGTATAAATCCAGGAAATGTCAAAAATTGAGCAGCTATTTATTATCTTCTTAAATTTCTACTTATTTTCTTGGTACAGGGTCTTGCCAGACAGCTCAGACTCATCCTATCTCAGCCAGCTCTGGAATTACAGGTGTGCCCCAGCAGGCCCAGTTTCAGGGACCAGGGCAGCATGTGGTACCAGGGATCAAACCCAGGTGCTTGTGCTTGCCAAGCTGGTGCTTAGACCACTGAGCTATCTCCCCAGCCCACAGCTAGACAAAATGTACACAATATAACAACAGGACAATCAGCTCCATCAAGTTAGGAAAGCCATTCTGAAGCCTGTTTCATTCAAAACATTTGGGAAAAAAATAACTTCAGCTAAAACAAACAATAAAAAAATAATAGGATCAAAGCTGTCATGGAGTCAAAACAGCAAGACTGAGAATAGAGAAACAAAGAAAACATTGCAGAAAGACATGCTTCAAAACAAAATCCAACCAAAAATTCAGCAATAATTAAGGATTCAGCTAGAAGGAATACAAGACTAATTGTACAAAGGTAACGTAAGAGAAAAAAATAAAAAGAAATGAAAGGATTTGAACAACAGAACAAAAATATTGAGGTCAGGTACCAATAACGTGGCTCCTGGAAAAGGGATAAGAAGGAAATATGACACTAAAAATTGTACTTCTTATTAGTCTGGAACTGTTTAAGTATAATATGAAAAACACAAGTAAGTATTTGTGAAAAATTCTCATTCTTGTCTCTACATCTGTCCAGTATCCTTACAAATCAAAAATTTTAAGATGGGAGAACAGAGACACAGCCGTGACATGGCGGCGGTTGAGTGCAACTCCGTAAACCCGAGTTGGCGCTGGAAGTCCCAATGTGGGGCCATACGGAAGTTTGCCTTTGCAAAGTTCTCCCTGAAAAGGCCAAGCAATGATGAAAGAAATCAAAAGGCCACCCCTTGTGCTCACATTATGGTCTTAAAATCTCATTTCTCTCGAGAAGTAATCAGTGCCTCTAGTTTGGAGAAAAGAAATACATAAGGTGATAGATGCTAAAATGTCTCCTCCTTCTCCCACCACATAGGGAAAAGAAAACAGACCCAATTACTAGGAGAGTCTTGGCAAGAGAATCCAGGGGCTGTGAGACTCCTGCTAGGGCTAATATAACAAAATACCAGCTTAAACCAAATAAATGTATTTTCACACAGTTCTGGAGACTGAAGACCCAAGCCCAAGGCACAGTGCGCTCATCTCTCCCTGGCTTGCTGATGCCCAGCTGTTCTGTCTCCCTCACTTCCACTGCCCTGCCTTTTTTTTTTTTTTTTTTTTTTTTGCAGTACCAGGGATTGAACTCAGGACCCTGTGCTTGCCAGGCAAGAGCTTATTCTACTAAGCTATCTCCCCAGCCCCTAAAAAAAATATGGAACACTTCACGAATTTACATATCATCCTTGTGCAGGGGCCATACTAATCTCTGTATCATTCCAATTTTAGTATATGTGCTCAATGGTCATATTGGATTAAGGCCCCACTTCACAAGCATATCTCACCTTGATCTAAAACATCACTTACCCTAGTTATAGTCATTTTAGGGTTTAGAAATCTATTTATTTATTTATTTATTTATTTATTTATTTATTTATTTATTTATTTGGTATAGGATCTTGCTGTACAGCACAGAGTCGTAGCAATCCTCCTGTCTCACTCTTCCAAGTGCTGGGATTACAGATGTGCACCACCACACCCAGTTTTCATGGCTGGCTCAGCTCAGGGTTTGCAAGGGATGAAGTATCAGTGTTCACACCTGGCTCCCTATGCTTGCCAGGCAGGCACTTAGACAGCTTAGCTATCTCCCCAGCCAGGGTTAGAATTTTGGCACACAAATTTTGGGGAAATATCATTCAGCCTGCTTCCAAAAGCTCCAAAAACATGGGACAACCTGAACTTCAACATTAATTGAAATAGATGACAAATAATCAAATGTACTTATACTTAAATCCACAGGATGCAATGAGAGTTATTTAAAATAACTTCAAAAATTAAGGAAAATGATTAATTGCTCTAAAAATTGGTAAATAAGAAGGAAGAAGCAAGCAAACACTTATGTTATTCATATACAAGCCATACAAATTATAGCCAAGTGGAGCTGGGGAGACAGCTCAGTGGTCCGAGTGCCTGCCTAGTAAGCGCAAGGACACAGGTTGGGTCCCTGATACTGCATGCCATGCCAACCACCGAAAACTGCCACAGAAACCTCCCACGAAAACCTAGCATGGTGGTGCAAGGGTGCAATTCCAGTGCCAGGAGGCTAAGACAGGAGGATCACTATGAGTCTGAGCTGCACGATAAAATCCTCTACCAAATAAATAAATAAATGATTCACAACAAAAGCAAAAAAATTATAGACAAGTGAAGACTTCATAATAAAACAGAAACAACAAAGTTAGAATATTATCTTTTATTAATCCCAAATGAGCCAGTACATATAGACATTAAGCAAGAAAAGATCATCATACATTGACTACCTTCTAAAATCCTCCAAATACAACCAATACAGTATTTTGCCATTAGATATATGAATCTAATACAGTCTTTGAATCTACTTGCCAGCTCAGAGGAAACACGTACTAAAGAACATTTTCAATTTTCATACTGCACTGTATGTACACCATCAGTGATATGCTGACCAAAAAGTATATCAAAGGAGTCAGGCAAGATGCAGAAATTCTGCAGAGCCTGTGACAATATAGTGTCTCTGCCCAAGAACCCTGCAACTGAAATCACACAATGCTTGGAGGGTATACCTCATGTGACCTATTTTATCTGAATCAAAAAAGGAGGGCCAGGCGTGGTGGCGCAGGCCTGTAATCCCAGCACTCGGGAGGCTGAGGCAGGAGGATTGTTGTGAGTTCAAGATCAGCCTGAGCTACAAAGTGAGCTTAAGGCCAGCCTGAACTGCATAGTGAGACCCTGTCTCAAGAAGACAAAAGAAAAAAAAAAAATCAAAAAAGGAAAGAGACATACAGACAACACAAAAAAACTGTTAAGAAGGGCAACACATTGGAGCATTAAAACCATTTTTAAAAACTAAGAATTGTAAAATTTATCAGAGAGGTTATTTTTTTAAGAAAGAATTCCAAGTATATGGGATTCATAAATGGATTCTGAAATGCTATACTAATGAAGAACAATTTTTTGATATGGGCAGCAGTTTGAAGGGTGTTTGACTTATAGTAACTTAGTAAGCCATATATTTGTTCCATATTCTGTACCTATGTTTTATTTTATAGTAATAATATTTTAAATAGGAGTGCTGGCTGATAAAACACATTTCATGCTGATTTAAAACATGTTTGTTCTGTTGAATCTGTGGGATTTTTATAATAGTGGCACACACACCATCTTTATTGATGTTAAGTATGCATAGGTAAAAGCCCAGGGAACCACTGCACTGAGATCCAAATAAATCTTAGATTAACCCGAGTGGTCTTACGTGTTATGATATACCAAATGCCCACCACATGGTGAAGAAAAGGATCAAGATGAGGGGGTTAGAGGGATGAAGGAAAAGCTGACCAAGTGAATGCTGATGGGTCCCAACCTTCTTGTTTTTTCTTTTCTCCAGTTCTGGGGAGCAAGTTGCAGGTTTTCCCACCCCCTTGTGCTATCTCCCTGTTCTTGAGGTCTCTGTTCTCAAACACCGAGGTTCTTAACTTTGTAGGGAGAGACCTTGCAGATAATACAGTAATAAAAGGAGCTTTACAACCTCCTGTCCTCAATTCATTTTGATCCCTTCCTGTCTCCATAGAAACTTTCTGGAATCAACACCACTGTGCTCTACAGGAAAAAAAGCCTCTACTCCCTTCGCTCTGCTGGGAGCTGGAGGTGCTCAGCCCCTGTGTAGCAGTGCACAAAGCCCTAGCTTTTTGCTTTCTTTCTCTGTATGTTGGGCGAAAAATTACACTGTCTCTCTATGTAAAGATGGACAGTTAGCATTACCTATTTACTTTCTCTTATTTAAAAAAAGATTTTTAAAACACTTTTACAACGGAGTATAGAAGATCAGCAAAGGGAGGGTGTGAGATGTTTGGATGGGTTAAGTGGGCACCTGACAACGTGACTTCTCACTTCGCATGTTTAATAATGATGTCAACAGACATCTTTGCAGTTTAAGATGACACTTAAAATAAGACTCTCTCCTAGTGATGATGTGAGCCCTGCCACTTGGTGAGAAAATCAGCAGAACCTTAGGATCGTCTTCAGAATCAACATCCTCTATTGCAATTTGGTTGGTTTATTTTTAAATTCATTTTTGTTTTCACTGGAATGGAAAAGGTAATCTTCAGTTTTAAGCATTCTACTGTACAACTTGCTTCATTACAATCAACTGCATGTGTACATGAAAAGAGAAGTTGTTAGACATCCAACTGAGGATTGAAAATAGTTGAACATGTAAATCTGGATTTTAGGAAGACAATACATGTTGAAAACATAAATTTCAACTTTGAAATAAAGATAATATTACTGTACTGAGAGATGTTATACAAATACCAAAATTTCATTAATGAAGTTTGGGTGCTTCCCAACCTCAACAGTACTGACATTTAGGGCCAGTTAATCCTTTTTTTGGTGGGAAAGCGTCCCTGTACAAGGTCTGTGTTTTTCAGCATCCCTGAACTTTGCCCATTAATTGCCACTTGCACATGCAGACACAAACACGAATACTATATATATATATATATATATATATATATATATATATATATATATACAAGATATCAACACTAAATGCCTGAAGACATTGCTATATGCTCTCCATGGTTTAATGCACTGATTAAGAAGCTAAGAAGCACTGGCAAACATGATGCCTAAATCTTGCCACTGTAAATTAGAACCTAGGAGAAGTACTTCAAAAGTTCGTGGAGTTATCAGTGAACTAGAAGAAAATAAGATGGATGGTAAATTCAATGGATAGTTCCTACAAGCATTTTTAAGAAGGAAGAGATTAACAAGGTTTGGACAAGTAGTCATATTCAAAAAGCCAGTGCCTTCTTCCTTCACTATAACTGGACAGCTTCGTTAAGAATAATCACATTGATTCATTACAAGGATTAATGACAAGGTCAGCTCAAATCACAGAAAATTGTTGTACTGAAGCCTGTGTAAAAACTAAAAAGTTCATTTGCCTATCTTGATTGGAAGGGCTGCCCAATAGCCCCTAATACTACCTATGTTCTCTGCTTTCCTAACTATCTGCTTAAGTACTTAATTGATAGTATTTCTCTTCCATGACTATCTATGTCCAAATAGGTTAAGAACTACCTTTGCTTTTTCTCCAAGTATGTTGTAAATAACTACGACAGTATCAGGCACTAAGGATTCTTTGTTTTTGTTTTTTGTTGCTGTTGTCGTTCAGCTAGTAAACATTTTATTGTTCTCTACTTTATAAAACATTGCTCAGGACCATAAGGTTTTGTCTTTTTCCCATAATTTCTGAATTGGAAGAGTCACTTAAAAATATTTACTAATGATATAAATATCATTATTTTTCTTCATATTAATGATTTTAATGAATGGTATATATTTTATATATCTCTTGGTCCTGAAATTTTAAATCAGACATTTAAACATTTAAAACTGGTTTTCAAAAGCACACCCACACAAACCAAATCTACATCAGCAATTCTAATTTAAAAAACATGTCAATGGCCAAATTAAAGGAAGTTTAAGCATCAGGCTTAACATCTTAAATTTTAGGGTATTCAGAAATATATACTGTGAATAATAAGAATTATTTTATAAATATATATGTATAAATGTCAAAGTTTCTACAAGATCTGCAATGCACGAGTAAATTCTTTAAAGGAAAAAAATTGCACTTTTAGATTATCAAGTGAACTGTAATTACCAGTCCAGGTGCTTTTGACACAGCCTTTGACATCAAAAGCCTGTGAACCTTGACACAATCTTAAAACATAAAGTTTTTATTTCTTATTCACTGGAATATGAAGAATTAAAGAGAATTTAGAATTCTGGCTAAAAAATCACACATAATTGCAGTTGCTTAAGTAAGTCCAAAATATATTGTTTTAAAAAAGATCTTCAACCTAACTTTACACCTGAAACATGTAAAATTTTACCATCAATGCTTCCTCCAATTCCTTCAGCAAGAATTCCCAGCCCACATCAAAGGTAACATTATCTTTTTCTACTCAAGTATGATTCGGATCACACCCCAGTATATAAGGACAAAAAACAGATGTGTGATAAAAAGACTGGATAGATCAGGAGCGGCTTTTTTGCCTAATTCTTTGCCTACTCCGAGTGAGGCTGCAGTAGGCAGCCCAAAACACACCAAACAGTTTTATAAGTGTAGACACCACTTAAAATGATCCAGCCAGTGGAACTGCCAGAATATTACACTGAGAGGACGTACTGAATATCCCATAACTCAGAGCACTTGGATATACATAACTTGTCCTCCAGGAGCTCTGGCCAGCAAGAAAATGAGCAGTGAGCCAAATCTCCAAGCGATTATGATCCCCGAGACCACCCTAACCTGTTCATACAGCGACATCACAGAAACGAAAGAGCAGCAGCCACAGGGCCGCAAGTCACACTGTCTCTCACTGCCTGTCTACTAAAGCCAAGGGATGGCACCAGCATCAAAACACATGAGACTCTGAAGCAGATATCCTTGAGGTCCATATCCAGTTCTTCCAGAAGTGGCTTGTTATCCTCCGGATCACCACCTTCAGCTTCCCAACGCCAGCCATAACATCTTTGTCTCAAAACTTTAGTTGCTGATGATCGTTTGATAAAATCGCCACCATGGTTTAATTTGACCTCTGGGGGTACTACAGACCCACTAAAGTTGTCCATGTCTACCGAGGACACCAAGGTGAAGTCCCCGATAGTGGGGCCAATGCCAGGGGCAGACCAGCAGCCGCATTTTGCGGCCTCTCTTGCTTGCTGCAGTGGAGGAGACTGCAGCTGGACCCCGGCCCCAAGGCAGCCACAACACCAACTTGCCCGTGCTAAGCCCTGGCTGGCTATTGTGGGGGGCAGGCTGGGAGCGAGGCCCAATAGGACCGCCCCAGACCGGAAGTACAGAACTCCTCACTGAGGTACAGAACTCTTGGTGGTGACCGACCAAGCACCACGACACTGGTGCCATGACAGCCAGGGTTTCCAGTAATGTATTAGTCTTCATCTCTTTCTCCACACTTTCATATGTAGTATTTTATATAAAAAAGTTTGAAGAGACTATCTTCGCTCAAAATTAATAAGACAGCTTTAAATATATTTCTAGGTAGAGTATGCTCCCGTGCACACACACAAGCACATACATGCAGCGTATTGACTGGTATTTTAAGGGTAAGAAAAATTAATTGCAATTAATTTGCTGAAGACATCAAAAATTGATTCATAAGCCATTTGAAATAGAATGTCTGGTTCTTGCATTTAATACCTCACAATAATGTATCAGTGTAATTCATAGATTCCTTCTTTTAGTTTATGAAATAGAGGAATTGTTATATGAAAGTATGTAATGATATTATTCATTAAAACAAAATTGTATTACAGAAGACTATTAAGTGTTTCAGCAATCAGAGTTTTTATAGGCCTGGATTCAATAAAAATAAGTAATATTCAGGAATCTGCAAGTTTAGATAAATAAGGTGAACATAATATTCACAGACAGAACAATAATGACGTCCCTCAAATATAGATGGCATCATTGATCTTTCAGCAGATTATGTGCTAAGAGTTGTTTTGGTAGTAATGGTCAATTAATGTTCACACAAAATCACATGCTTGCACCTTTATAACCGATTACCAGCATATCTAATATGAAAGAACATAGTCTCTTTTAATAAAGCAAGGAAAAAAAGGTGTGTTAAATCAGATGCTTTAAGAAACTTCCTGAATCTGGGGGTCAACAGCATTCTGTTACCAATTAACAGCTTGAGAGATAGAAGGCACACACACAGTCCACAATGATGCATGCTCCCATGCACACACACATGCCCACACTCACACACGCTCCTGTGCATACATACAAGCCCACACTCACACATGCTCCCATGCACACACATGCCCAGACTCAGGCATGCTCCCATGCACACACATATGCCCATGCTGACACATGCTCCCATGCACACACACATGCCCAGACTCAGGCATGCTC
>PVKA01037301.1:0-21104 GCA_004027165.1 Ctenomys sociabilis | reverse complement strand
GAAAAAAAAAAAAAACAGATGACAAACTTAAGTAATTTATGGCACTCAGAAAATAAAGGAGGCTGCTCTATAGTGTTTTTTCTTCCCCAGTTTTCAACACTTATGTTCCAGACTTCTGCACCAGGTTCCCAGCTTATGCATTTTAGGTGGTTTCCTTCCTCAATTTCAACTTACTTCATCCTGAGCATTCCAGATTACTGTGTGCAGGAGTTCTGTAAGTCAGGCTTCTCAAAGACCTAAGTTTCTTATCTCCCAAGTCTCTGATCCTCAAGCCATCTTTTCCTATCTAGGCCTAAGAAAGGGGCTGAGAATAAAAAGTACATAAACCCAAAAATTTATTCCAAGTTCCAGAGTGAAGCACAGGCAATATTAGTAGGAAGGGTAACCAAGGAGGTGAGAGAAAGCACACACCCTTTTCTTAGGGGTGACTTCAAGGAGGAACTGGGAAGTATGGTGACTAGTGTATTAGCAGCCTAGAAATTCTGCACACTGGTGTGAGACACTTCCTAGAGTCTCTTTCCTCCCTATGCCTTCACACAGGTGGGCTCCATCTCCTTGCTTAGCTATGGAGAGTAGTGAAGGTTGAGGACTCAGTTTCTCACCTGTTCAGAATAAAAGAGTTATCTAACTCTTGTAATGCAGTAAGGAATTTGGAAATAAGATAGAGCCAGGCATGCTGGACTAAGTTTGTCATTTAACACCTGGCAAATGGGCTCATAAAAAGCTCAGATGAACTGGTCATTCTGCCACCTATTTCAGCAGAGCAGAGTCAGATGGAAATAACTCTGAATTTCCTGAGACTGCTAGAAAAATTTCTCATAAACATAGACCAGTCTATCTATAATTTCTGTCCAAGTTTTTTTCTTTTCCCTAAAGTAAGTTCCCAATGATATTCCTTTTTTCTGCAGGATATACAGCTACAATTTGTGAAGATTGTCACCTTTTACCCCTGTAGAAATCAAAGCCTCATAGCATCCCTTCCTCTGGCCTTGTCTCACTTTGGCAAGCAATTTCCTAATCCATGATTTCCTCTACTGGAGAGCACGTGTCAGGTGGGCCAACCTGGACAGAGTTGGAAGAGCATCTCTCCCTTGATCATGGCCTTAGAGTTCTGTGAAAGAACAATGCTTAGTGTAAATGACTTACACTAAGTGTGCACTAAGACATTCCAGAACATTTGGGAGTCCCCTGAGTTTTCCTTTTTGTATTCCAGACTTTCTTACTGCAGCCCAGTCTTCCAATGTTAAGTACTAAAGAAATGGGCTTTCATAGAGCAGGGGCCTAATGATGACACTGGATCTCACATAGGGCTGTCGTGCAATTGTCAGGCCCAGCAGGTGGCTGAAGAAGCTGATTGCAAAGGTACCAGACAGGCTTGGACTTGCATCCACAATCAAGGCATGTCAATGGGAGATGGGACCACCCAAATACTAGACCTTCAAGGCAGATGCATTTCTACCACAAGGTTTCTGTAGCATAAAAATTTCCTCTTGCAAGAAGTCTTTGAATACTGTTTTGAGTGGATGGAATGAAGTAACAGAAAATAAATCCATTTAAAATTGGCAGAGTGCATGTTTTGTCAGTTTAATTGAGAAAATCTGCAGAGAGTCAGTTTGCTAAAGGCTGACTATGCTGGTGGAAAGTGCATTCAGAACACGAGGAGCAGGAGGTGAATATGTTTCCAATAATCTCTCAGCTTTCCTCTCTGCTCTGGGTGCACAGGTCAGCCACATTTACTAAGGAATTTGTATGAAGAACACAGAGTCTTTTGAGAAGAAAGATCTGATAGCCCTGAATAGTGCTATTCAGCACCACGGTAGACTTAACAGTCAGTGGCAAAAAACCCTAAGAGCTCCCCTGGAATTAAACTGTCTGGGAGAAAAAAGTGAGCGTTTTGGTGGCCAAAGCACAAAAGAAAGACCTATGTATTTTTGAGAGAAGAATACTGCATTTTCCAGGTGTCATAGAAGGCTTCTTTATACACTGTCATCCTGACACTCCACAGTGCCTCAGGGTACATTATAAGAGTACGAATGTTACCAGCAAGATCTGTGTTGTCTGAGACCCAGTTTGGGACATCAAGATTGTGCATCTGTAACACTTCTCAAGTAAGAAAATTCATCATACATAAGTGAACAGTGCCTCCTTTTGGTCATCAGTGGGAATAACAATACTGGCAAGAATTCAGGTTCCCAGCCTTGTGGTTAAAGATGGTTCACAGCTCAATATTCAGAAAATTTTTGAGGATTCCCAACACTTGGAGGAAGGAATGACATAATGGGTAGCTTTCTGAAGATATTGTGTTGCCTGACTATAGGGTAATCAGCATTTTGAATAGTTAATTAAAAATAAGAGATATTATAGTTTGTGTCTATATTTCCCATCCAAGCCCTATGGAGGCTTAAGTGGGCTTTTCTGGAGGTGGCTGGATCTAGAGCATGTGCTGGGTTTGATTCTTTGTGCAAAGCTAGGATCAAGGGCACTAAGATTAACTAGGATTACTACTCCTTCTAAGTAGCCGGGATAAGACATAAGGGCCAGAAAGCTGTGGTTGTCCCTTGTTGCTTTATTACCTTTAGGCTGCTATGAACTGTTTCTTCTCTGTTATGCTAGCCTTTCTTGGAGGCAATGGATTGTGGACTAACCCTCATAGAAACTATGAGCTAAATAACTCTGTCCTCCTCTAAAGATGGCTGTCAAGTATTTTGTCTCAGTCATGAGAAAAGTAAACTAAGACAGACTTTAGTACGAGAGAAGTGTGGTTGTTGTTGTTACTATACCTGACCATGTTGTTCAAGAGCTTTGGGATTGGTTTGGGGGAGGAGTTGGAAAAGGTTCAGAGATGCTGGCTGAGAAAGTTGAGCTGGATTTCCTGAGGCTGTGCTTGGGGAAAGGTTCTGGTCAGAGATCAGAAGAGCTGAAGGCTGACAGAAATTCTGCTGGTGAAGACTAGGCTCAGGAGGTTTCTGTTAGGAGAAGGGCTGCACTGTACAGTTGACTCCATGCAACATGTGTTTTGCCTTGGCAGGAAGTTTGTCTGCATTTTGCCTGTGTACAAAGACTTTGCCTGAGACTGAGTTTAAGAACGGCAGATGAATTAATCTAGTAGAAGAAATTTCAAATCAGTCTAAAGTTGAAGTGATGGCAAGACTACTGTTGTGGGTTTTTCAGTCATATTTATGTTGAGAATCAAGAGTAGAAAACCCATGGCTGGGGACAGTGCAGTTGTCTAAGTGTCTTCCAGGCAAGTACAAGGACCTCGGTTGGATCCCTGGTATCCCATGCCATGATAGCCCCCTGCAGAGGCAGCCACTGAAACCACAGGTAGTGGCACCCACCTATAATCCCAACTCTGGGGAGGCTGATACAGTAGGATTACTACAAGTCTGATCTGCTTAGAAAGACCCTATACCAAATAAGTGAGTAAGTAAATAAATAAAAAAAACATTAAGAGGAGAGATCTCAGCAGAATGATTCAAAATGTTTTGAGTTTGGCCAGAAAGAGAGAGGAAAATAAGGCAGGCTACTGCTCTAGTTGGCACCAAAACTTGAATGTGATCTCATGAATCTGGTATTGCTTTGAGGTGCATGAAGAAAGCATGACTCGTGGGGTCAGGAAGGCTTACATTCAGATTTTAGAAGAAGGCTGTGAGGCCAGGTTGTGTGCCCCTGGGAAGGCAGTATGTGAAGGTGTGAGTGTCAAGCTAAATGTGCACTGGAGATACCAGAAGTGTGAGAAGCCAGGAACATTTATCATCTGAGGAAAGCATCAAGGATGGAGCAGAGCTGAGCCACCCCCAGAGAGAGGCCATGGGGGCCACAACCATCAGAAGTGCCACAGGGGTGGCACCATCCCAGCCCTTTGAAAAACTTGCCACATATTTCCAGGGATGCTGTCAGCAGTACTGTGTCTCTTAATGTTTGTCCTGCTGGATTTTGGACTTGCTTCAGTCCCAATCTTTTGCATCTTTTATTTGTAACTTTCAGAGTGGAAATATCTGTCTTATGCTACTGAATGTTGGAAGTTTTAAACTTTTTTTCATTGATACATAGCTTGCAGATAAAAGTTTGCCTTAAATTTCATAGGAGACTTTGGACTTGAACTTTTCAGCAATGTTTCTAGGATTTTGACATCTCTTGGTGATGGAATAAATCCCTTTTGCATAAAGGGATATACAGGATTCTTTAGGGGGCCAGGGGTAGAATGTTATGGCTTCTGTTTTTATGTCCCATCAGAGCCTCATGCAGTCACAATGTGGGGCTTTTTGAGAGGTGGTTGGATCTGAATGAAGAGATTTATTCATTGTACAATGCTAGTGTCAAGGGCACTAGATTAAGGTTGTGAATGTCTCCTCATTTATGTAGCCTGGATAAGATAGAAGAGACAGAAAGAGCTGTGGTTGATTCTTATTGCTTTGATACCTTATATCTTCCATGAATAGTATCCCCTCTGCAATGCCACCCTGCCTCGGATGATTATGGCCTGAAGCCTCTACAAATGCTGAGTTAAATAAACATTTTTTCCTTTAAGTTTGGATGTCAGGTAGTTTGTCTTAGCAATGAGAAAAGTAATGAGGACAAAAGGCATAGTCAGTACACAATTATTCTCTTTTCTCCTGCCACGTTTAAGTCAATGACAAATCAATGACATGTCAAATACTCATCTATAATCTATTACACTACCAGTATCTGGCTATATGTAATAATAATACATATTCATTTCTTCATCTATTCAAAAATTTGTTATTGAAAGGTCTGGCCAAATAGCTCAGAGAAGTAAAGCACCTGCAAGCAGGTGTAAGGGCTGGGAGTCCGATCCCTGGGCCTGCCATGGGGCCCTGCCCCTGGGGCATGCTGAGATAGCAATTGAGACTGGGTGTGGTGGTGTGAGCCTGTGATCCCAGCTCTTGGGAGGCTGCAATCAGGCAGATCCCAATGAGTGCAATCCAGTAGTGAGTCCCTGAACACTCTGCCGACCCTTCCCTGAAACATACAAGTTTTTCATGTGTGGTTAGCATTCTGACGGTTATCCATGTGTAACCTACTTTCAAAAAGATCATGTCAAAACAGCCCATAAATTATTATTATTTTATTTTTTCAGGTGTGGCAACTATAAAAATGATAAAGTCTAAGTAGTAGGACCAGGGTCAGAAGTGAAAAATCACAAACCTTTGCAACCTAGTTCCAGTT
Organism: Ctenomys sociabilis; assembly: GCA_004027165.1. Classification (NCBI taxonomy): domain Eukaryota; kingdom Metazoa; phylum Chordata; class Mammalia; order Rodentia; family Ctenomyidae; genus Ctenomys; species Ctenomys sociabilis. The sequence goes on along the minus strand of PVKA01037301.1, from coordinate 15,914 downwards.
CCCCACTACATGGCTAAGAATTGACCTATTTTTTTAGACTTTGACTGATATATATTTGTAATTTTCTGAAAAATTTTTTTTTATTCTATCAGACAGATTTTCTGTTCCTTGGTGCAAGGCACAACACCAGCAACTTTTTTTTTTTTTTTTTTTTAGTGTATTTTAGTACAGGGTCTTATAGGGTCTCATCACACAGTTCAGGCTCATAGTGATCTTCCTGTTTCCAGCCTCCCAAGAACTGAGGTTATGGGCATGTGACACCACGTCCTGTCTCAGTTGCTACGTTGGGATGCTGTGGGGGCAGGGCCAGCACACACACAGAGGATCAACTCCGCTTGCTGTGCCTGCCTGAGAAGGCACTTTAGTCCACTGAGCTATCCGGCTGGCCCTGTACACCCACCAGTAACTTTACAGGAGGACAGGTTAATTTGGTTTGCATTTTCAGTGGGTTCAGTCCATGGTAGGCTGACTCCAAGATAAAAACAGCATGGTAGAAGGAAGGGCCTCATGTTGTGGTTGTCAGAGTACAGGGTGAGAAGGAAGAAGCTGGAACATGACTCACTCTTCCAAACCCTGCCCCTCTGTCCTGCCCCTTTTCATTAGGCTCTCCTTAGATTATGAAATTTTGGGAGAGGGGTGTACTTTAATCTAAACCATAGCATTCATGCTCTAGAGTACAGACAGCAAATATTGAGTAACACTGACTTAGTCAATGTGGATAAAATTAGTTACCATACCACTGATGTCTCAGTAGCTTGACACAATAAAATTCACTTTTCATTCACATTCTATTCAGATACCTGAGAGCTTTGTTCCATGTCAACATTTATGGACCTATGTTTCTTCTTTTCAAAGGATCCTCCATGTTCTGGGCCTTGAGTGTTCTCCCCTGGTACTTTTGAACCTGGTTTTCAAGTGAAGAGAGAGAATGTGTAGGTGGCTTTAGGGACCCAAATTTGGAAGCATTAATCATTCTCTTTGCAATTCCAAGCTTGGGCCCTGATATATCTAGATGTCTGCAGGAGAGATGGAGGCCTAGATCCTATTCCTCTTACTCCTACATATAAAATATACTTATCCATTTCCCAAGAAAACTACAGAAATGTTAATTTGGCCCGGAGTCCAAGATCCTCAGGTGTGCATGGCCTTCTGCATCAGGTCCAGGGACGATTCCTCTTAGATTGGCAAAATTCCTCCATCCGCCACATATTTAATGGTGGAAGAGATCTCCAGCTTGAAATAAAGCATAGGATTCTTTTGAGTAGTATGTTGTCAATAAATCTACAATCCAGTGGGAACAGTATTACAGGATTATTGGCTCTTGACAAGGGACATGTCCTCTGCTGAGACATTGGATTTGTTTGCTGGGAGAAATTCTCCTGCCCATGGTATTTGTGTCTTTACCATGCTTCTAATATGATTCTGTGTTTGAGGAGTTGCATATTTTCCTGTGCTCCACATATTGAGTAACACTGACTTAGTCAATATGGATAAAATTAGTTACCATACCACTGAAGGCACTGAAGAGTGTGAGTTTCCTTGTAGTGATACTTTATTAGAGCCTGTTTCTTTATTTGAGCTTATGAAATAGTGGAATCAATATTTTTTAAAAGGGCAATGTAAAAGAATCAAGCTATATCACATACAGGTAGAAATTCCCCATGATGGATGTGATCATTATGCATGCCTGAAATGTACCAAGGATCTTAATTGATTAAGAAATATCTAAATAAAATGATTTCCTTTAGAAGTCAAATTTGTATTTCTTTGGCAGTAAAACATCTCAAAAACCTAAGAGGCATCTCATTCATTTGTAGCAGGTGAGCTGTACATGCTGGGCATACATTTATCACTCAGGAGCAATCCAAACTGTGAGGTGGAATGGGGGAAGAAAGGCCAGGAGAAAGTAGGGAGTTTTGTGACTCTGTTGGCCTCTCTGAGACCTGTTACCCCAACAGCTTATTCTTTTTCCTGTTACCTGCTGTAGCTACCTTATTAAGTAGACTATCAGTATACAGATTAAACTCACGCAAGAGAGGCAAAGAAGGCCTTCTAGCTCCTTCTTTCCCAGTCAGCAACATCCCTTGTGGGGACAACGAAGGGAGGGACACTTTTTTTAAAAAACAATTTTATTGAGAAACAAATAGCAATGAGACAGTTTGAAAACCAATTAGTAGGACAGCTTCAATAATCATCACATATTGTTGTCTTCTTAGTAGGAAATTCACAGTAGGAAATGCATGCATGATATCCTGCCCCAAAACTAGTAGTACAAATCTTTCTATTCATTGAATTAAGAGAAAGTAGCTGTATATCTATCCTATTTTGAGTATACAAATACAAAATGGTCCTTCATTTGTATCCCCTTTTTTGTTTAATTTTGTCAGAGATGGGTATTCCATTGTCATTTACATATTGTAGGTGTGTGAGTTCATCAAAATATTCCAATATAGTTCAATAGTCCAAAGTAGTAGTGGGTTATCCGTAGGACTGGCAATGTCAGAAGTTGTGGACTTGAGCCTTTTACAGCTCAGCATATTAATATGCTTTACTTTTTATACCTTGTTTTTATACTTTTATGCTGGATGGTTAAGACCAAGATAAAGCAAGACCTATATAACAAGAAATATAACCTTTGTATTGGACAAGTTCAGTTAGATCCCCTCAGGATTTAACCTGAAACCCTGTACTGCAGTTTAGAGATCCTTTGTCAGTGTCAGCCATGTGGACGAGTCATGACCATTGCTTGACCAGTTTGTTCTCTGTGAAAGCCTGAGAGAATATTTTCTCTAGGGCCACTTTTTAAGCTGCATCTCAGGAATCAAGTTCCAGGGAAGATAGAGTGTTTTCATGCTTCTCCAAACTCAGCTCCTAAACTGGTCTATCTAAACATGCTTCTTTTTTTTTTTTCAAATCAAATTAGTAGAACAGAATCAATAATTAATACATTGCATTTTGTTTTCTTAGTGGTCATTTGTTGTACAAGGTGCAGACATGATATTCTATTTGTAAACATTATTAGAGCAGATCCTTCTATTAACTGAATTAAGAGAATGTAGCTATATAACTTTTTTGAAAGCTGATTTCAATAATTTCAATACAGTTTCAATAATTAATGCTTTTTACATTGTTATCTTCTTTATGGTTATCCATAGTACAAGAAGCAGATAGGATATTCTGTCCAAACAACTACTAGTGCAAATCTTTCTTCTCATAGAATTATGCAAAAGTACTGCATAATTATCCAAACTGTACTGTTTATATAGATACACAATGGTTCTTCCTTTGTATTCCCCCCCTTTTTTGTTTAGTCCTGTCAAAAATGGGTATTCTATTGTCATTCAATTATTTTAGGTGCTTGAATTCAGTGAACCAATCCAATACAGTCCACCACTCCAAAATAATAGTGAGTTATCCTAAGAAGTTGTTTACTAGAGCCATTTACAGCTCAACTTATTATTATGACCTTATATTATATACCTCGTTTTCATACTTTTTTGCTGGATGGTTAAGACCAAGATAAAGCAAGAGTCATATAGCAAAAAATGTAACTTTTGTATCTGATGAGGTCAGTCAAGTCTCCTCAGGGTTTATCTTGTAACCCCGTATTTCACTCTGTAGATCCTTTGTCAGTGTCAGTCATGTGGATGAGTCATGGCCATTGCTTGACCAGTTTGCTCACTGTGAAAGCCTGAGAGAAAGTTTTCTCTCCATGTGACTCTCCCCAGGCACACTAAATATCATCAATCACATTCCTCTGTGGCTCCATATTCTGCTTGATCAGAAAATTTGGGGCACTACTGAGTTCCATGATGTTATAGTACAGGTTCTCCTATGCCCTGAGTATTAGCTGACCTTGAAAGGCTAGGGCCAAAATGTTGGCTGGCCTTGTGGCTCTTCTATTTCTGCAATTTTGATCTGTGATCTTAGGTTGTTAACCACCCAGAAGAAAAGCTGATTAGTACCCTGCAGCATATGCCATTCTAACTATCTGACTCAATTGTCTTTAGTTGTTGTTGTACATTTCTATTTGTATTTCTTCTTTTGTCTTCTTATACTAGGAAGACTATACAGTATTTGCACATGTGTGTCTGGTTTATTTCACTTACGAGTATATGTTCAAGTGGCATCCACTTCAATATAAATGCTTCAAGTTTATCATTCTTCATAGCTGAGTAATACTCTGTTATATAGAAATACTACATCTTTTTCAACCACTCCTTATGTGACAGACATCTTAGTTGTTTCCAAGATTTTGCTATCACAAATTGTGCTGCTATAAACATAGGTATATAAATATCACTATGATATAATGTTTTCAGTTCCTCTGGGAAAATTCACAGTAGGGGGATAGCCAGCTTGAATGAGATTTCTTTTCTTTTCCTTTTTTTTTTTTTTTTTTTTTTTTGCGGAACCAAGGATTGAACTCAGGGCCTTGCACTTGCCAGGGAAGCACTTATTCTACTAAGCCATCTCCCCAGCCCCTTGAATGAGATTTCCAGTCGTACTCTTTTGAGGAGTCACCACACTGATCTCCATAATGGTTGTACCAGTCTGCATTCCCACCAGCAGTGGAGAAGTGTTCTCTTTTCCCCACAACCTCTCCAATATTTGTTGTTGGTTGATTTCCTTATGGTAGCCATTCTTTCTGGAGTGAGATGGTATCTCAGTGTTGTTTTTATTTGCATTTCACAGACGACTAGCGATGTGGAGAATTTTTTCATATATTTATTCACTTCTTTAATTTCGTCCTCTGAGAAGTGTGTATTCATCTCAGATGCCCATTTCTGAATTGGGTCTTTAAATTTGAGGGCCCTGTTATATCTTCGTTCTTTATATATTCTAGACAGCACACCTCTGTCTGATTGCTTATTAGTTAGGATTTTTTCAAAATTTGTGGGTTGTCTTTTCACTCTGTTGACAATTTCTTTTGACACGCAGAAGCTCCTCAAAAAGAGTTGATCCCACCTGTTGATTCTTTCAAGTGTTTCCTGTGCAAATATGTTTGTTCATGAACTCTTTACCTACCCCTATGTCTTCAAGAGTTACTCCTTCTTTCCCTTCCAGGAGACTGAGTGTTTCTGTTTTAATGTTTAGATCTTTAATCTATTTTGACTTTAACTTAGTGCACGGTGATAGAGCTGGGCCAAGTTTTAGTTTTCGGCATGTAGAAAGCCATGTTTTCCAGCACCATTTGTTAAAGAGGCTATCTTTCTTCCAGTAAGCATGTTTGATCCCTTTGCCAAAGATCAGGTAGCTCAGTGTGTTCTCAGAGGCCTCTGCACCTTCTAATCTATTCCACTGATCCTCAGGTCTATTTCATTGCCAATACCATGTTGATTTTATCACAGTGGCTTTGTAGTATAATTTCAAGTCAAGAATTGTGATGTCTCCTGCCTTGTCTTTGTTGTCCAGGATTTCCTTTGCTATTCTAGGTTTTTTCTGGTTCCAAATAAATTTTAGGAACAATTTCTATAAGTCTGGGAGGTATGTTGGTGGCAGTTTGATAGGGACTGCATTAAATCTGTATAACAATTTTGCGAGTATGGCCATCTTCGCGATGTTGGTTCTTCCTATCCAGGAGCATGGAATATCTCTCCATTTTCTGAAATCCTTTCTGAAATCTGCTTTCTTAGGGTGCTGTAATTTTCCATGAAAAGATCTTTGACTTCCTTGGTTAAGTGAATCCCAAGGTGTTTCATTTTCTGCAGTGCTATTGTGAAAGGTATTATTTCTAAAGTTTCCCTCTCAGTGTGTTTGTTATCGGTGTAGAGGAATGCTATTGACTTTTGAGTATTGACTTTGTATCCTGCTATGCTACTGAATTTGTGTATCAATTCTAGTAGCTTCTTTTGGAATTTTTTGGGTCTTCCAAGTAAAGTATGATGTCATCTGCAAATAGTGATAATTTAACTTTTTCTTTACCTATTCATATTCCTTTTATATCTTCCTGTTTTCTAATGGCTGTTGGTAATGATTCCAAAACTATATTGAATAGGAGGGATGATAGAGAACATCCTTGTCTTATACTAGATCTAAGAGTAAAAGATTTCAGTTTTTCCCCATTTAGTATTATATTAGCTTTTGAGTTGTCATAGATGGCTTTTATCAAATTGAGGTAGAGGCCATCTATTCCAATTTTCTATAGGGCTTTGAACATGAATGAGTGTTGGACTTTGTCAAAAGCTTTTTCTGCATCAATTGAGATGATCATGTGGTTTCTTATTTCAGTCTATTAATATAGTATATTACATTTATAGATTTTTGAATATTGAACCATCCTTGCATCCCTGGGATGAGTCCTACCTGGTCATGGTATATGATGTTCTTGATGATTTCATGTATTCTGTTTGCCAGGATTTTATTGAGGATTTTTGTATCTATGTACATGAGTGAGATTGGCCTGTAGTTCTCCTTTTTGGTTGTGTCTTTCCCTAGTTTTGGAATCAGTATTATACTTGCCTCCAGAAATGATTTTGGGAGGACTGCTTCCTTTCCAATTTAAGTGAAGAATTTGAGGAGTGTAGGGATTATGTCTTCTATAAATTTCTTGTAGAATTCAGCTGTGTATCCATCAGGACCTGGTCTTTTGTCTTCAGGCTTTTTATTACATTTCATATTTCTTCGGCAGTTATTGGCTTATTGAGAGTTGTTATATCTTGTTTCAGTTTTGGTAATTTGTACCTTTCAAGGAATCTTTCCATTTCTTCTGTGTCTTCTATTCTGTGAGCATAAAGATTCTCGAAGTAGCTATTGCTAATCTTCTGAATTTCCACTGGGTCTGTGGTAACTTCACCCTTTTCATTCCTTGTTGCTTGTACTTGCATTTTTTCTTTCCTCTTTTTGATGTGGTTAGCTACGGGCTTACTACTTTTATTTATTTCTTTCAAAGAATCTGCTTTTTCATTCATTGATTCTTTGAGCTGTTTTATTCATCTCAATTGAATTAATTTCTACTGTAATATTTATGATTTCTTCCTGTCTTTAGGCTCTGGATTTGGATTGCTCTTCCTTTTCTAGATGTCTGAGGTGCAACATTACAGTGTTTATTTGTTCCCATTCCGTTTTCCTAATGTGTGAGTTCATAGCTATGGTTTTACCTCTGAGAACTGCTTTCATCACATCCCATAAATTCTGATAAGTTTTGGTTGAATTTTCATTAATTGTACATATTGTTGAATTTCTTGTTTAACTTCATCTGTGACCTATTGATTGCTGAGTAGGGTGTTGTTTAATTTCCATGTATTTAGCAGGTTTTTCTCATTTCTTTTGTTGTTTATTTTCAGTTTCATTGCCCTGTGGTCAGATAATATGCATGGGATAATTTCTGTTTTGTTACATATACTTAGGCATGACCTATGGACTAGTATGTGGTCTATTTTAGAAAATGACCTGTGTACAGCAGAAAAAAATGTGTATTCATCTATGGTTTGGTGGAACATTCTGTATATGTCCACCAGGTCCATTTGTTCCAAGCTCTGGTTCAGTTCTGCTACTTCCTTACTAATTTTTTTGTCTAGTTGACCTATCTTTTTGAGATAAGGGTGTGTTAAGGTCTCCTGTTAAGATTATGGTCTTGGATGTTAGATTTTTCATGTCCATTAAGATTTGTCTTACATAGTTGGGTGCTATTGTGTTTGGTGCATAGATATTTATAGTGTTACCTCTTGCTCTTGAACTTTTCCCCTAAGCAATATATACAGTGTCCTTCTTTGTTTCGTTTGATCCTTCTTGGTTTTCTGAGAACAGAATTGCTACTCCTGCTTTTTTCTGAGGTGCTGGGGCATGTAGTGTTGTTTTCCATCTTTTGACTTTAAGCCTATCGATGTCTTTTTGAGTTAAATGTGTTTCTTGTATACAGCATATTGTTGGAGTTTGTTTCCTAATCCACTATGCCAGTCTATTTCTCTTAATTGGTGAATTGAGTCCATTTACATTGATAGTTATAATTGAAATGTGTTGACTTATGACTGTCATGTTATTTACCTGCTGTTGTTTACTCCTTTTTGTTGTGTGTTTAATTGTTTTCCCTATTTCCTGGGTTCCTTCTGTTCTCATTCGTGGAGTTCTGGTCATTGTGGTCCCTCTCTAGAACATCTTTCGGTAGCCTGTGTAAGGTTGGCTTTGTCATCATGAAATTCTTTAGTTCTTCTTTTTCACGGAAGTATTTCACTGGTACATCAAACTTGAAAGAGAGTTTTACATGGTGTGGTAGTCTGGGCTGGAATATGTTTTCATAGCGGACTTGAAGTACTCAGCTCCATGTTCTCCTTGCCTTCATGGTTTATGAAGAGAAGTCAGCTGTAGTTCTGATGGGTTTTTCTTTGAGTGTGATATGCTATTTTTGTGTAGCAGCTTTCAGGATATTATTCTTGTGTTGGATTTCTGTGATCTTGTATTATATGTCTCGGTGTGTTTTTCGTTGGGTTGAAGTTATTTGGTGTTCTGTATGCTTCGGTTATCTGAATGTGAGATTGTTTCCTCCTATTTGGGAAGTTTTCTGCTATTACTTCTGCCCATAATCTTTTTGTATCATTTGCATGGACTCCTTCTTTCTCATTGATGCCTATTAATCTCACATTGTTCATTTTGGCATCATCTTGCAAGTGATGGATTATTTTTTTCCTGCATCCTCGTTGTTTTCAAGACATCCTCTCATCTTTTCACTAGCTGCACCAGCGTCTTCAAGATCTGTATTTGGTTTCACTGAAATGGTTTTGTAGACTCATGATTTAGATTTAGATTTCTTTTATGTCTCTTTGACTCTGCTTTATGTGATCTATTTCTTTCCTGTATTGCTCATTCAAGAATCCACCATATTTCTAATCTCCTCTATTTTTTTACTCCTGTCTTCTTTAGAGGTAGTTATTAATTCTTTTACTGTAGAGTTTTTTTCAAATTGGATTTCCTACATATATTTCTGGAATTGATTCTCTACTTCAGATGGTATGATTTCAAAGAATTCTTTATTTCTGAAATTATTTCTGCTTTGAATTCCTCTTTACCTTTCTTCTGTTGTTCCTTTGCTTGCAATGCTGTTAATTCATATATTTCACTTGGAATAGTGTTCTCTGCACTTGTTCTGGGTGGGCATTTGGTTTCCCTCATACATTTCTGGATTTGATTAATTTCTTGAGATGCTATGTATTCAAAAATTTCTTCTTTTATTTCAGGCATTAATTCTGGTCTGAGTTCCTCTGTACCTTTCTGCTGTTGTTTCTTGTTTTCTTTTTTTTTTTTAAGGAAAAAAATTTATTGAAGATGTGAAAAACAATTCCTAAAACATTGACATTTTCAGAAAACTGCAGCTACACAATGCATCTATCATGTTAAAACTGCATTAGACACAAATACAAAAACCATGAAACAATTCACCATCCTTCAACAACTTGAGCAGAGGTAAATGCCTAAGGAACAACATGGATAACTTGCAAAGGAAGGGCTCTTTAAGCACCATTAAAAAAAAAGAGCACAAATGGATGTGTGTGTTTAGTTATATACACTGAATTGGACCTTTGGCACTAGGAATCAGAGCATTTTGTCATATAGCATTAACATGTATTATAAAAGTGTGTAGTGTCAAAGGAATAGAACCACCAGCATTCAAAAGCAGCTTTGTCAACTAGGCAATAAAACACTCCACCATGTCTCTCTGTTGTCCATCACTGAATACACTGGTAGCAACTTTGAAATGAAACAAAAAAGAAAAGAAAAAAAAGGAGCTGTAACCCCTTTTATTTTGTTTAAAATGAAACAAAACAAACATCAACTCTGTTATACACTAACATCTTCAAAGTACATCATTTGTACAAGAGAAAGACTAGGAACAAAACATGTTGACAGAGATCCAAACACCAGTTAGTGCACCTCACACTGCTTTCCGATGGTATTCAGGAGGGGCCACTTCATAATCACTGGCACTAAACAAAGTTGCCGAGTTCTTCACCAAATACTTGAGGAAATCATGAAGATAATTCAGTAATAAAGCAAGGCTCCTCTCATCCAGAGGTGTATAGGCCAACATTGCTCCAATTCGTACAAACAATCGCAGTAGATGTGGTGCTCCATACACCTGGGACGTGGGTGCATCAGCGTGATCAGCAAGGATCTCGGCGGACTGTGGTCTCTCCAACTTGTAGAGGAGCTGAGTGCCAGCATCACGGTGAAGCATTCTTTTATCCCGGCTACAACCTCATTCACAGCATACTCCTTACTATCTGTGTTTCCTCGAGATTTCTTATAGTTTGCATAGTCCTCTAGAATGGAGTCCACATGCTTCTTGGCAGGAAGATAAAAGAGCTGTTTCTGTCTGGTAATTAGGTCCCAGTCATCAACAAGCCATGGCTTTAGCTCTTCAGGGATCTTTACTTTAACTTCAACTCTGTTCATAAATGTTTCTTCATTTTCAACTGTAGGATCAACCCAGGCCTTCTTCTTCCTAGGAGGCTGAGGTGTCTCACTGGTACTGCCACCATCTCCATTATCAGGGGTTTTTTGTTTGTTCTTTTTTAGTTTTCACTTCAACACTTTTCTGTTGCAGACTAGATGTCTTCTTTCCTGGAGCAGCCCCTCTCATCTTTCCCTCTGCATATTGCTCCTGATTGGCCTTCTGAAGTTCACGCTGTTTCTGCAGATTGGTATCCACATACTTGAGCACTCTGCTTTCTGGAACCCACTTATCCCAATTTTTATGCCAACCACTGTAGTGTATAAAGTATTTTACTTGTTTGTCCTTTATGGCGACCTTTATACACTTTGCTTCATAAAGAAGAGGGCCATGAAAGCACAGTACTCGTTCGCAGTTACTGGAGGTTTCAGTTCATATTCAGCTGGCTCCAAGGCAGAATGGCACATGGCAGAGAGCATCAGTTCATTGCAGCAGAACAGCAACAACAACAAAGAATAATGGCTTCTGTTTCTTGTTTTCTGACTCTTTTAAATCATTAATTTCAGCTGAGCTTGTGTCATTTTTGGGCTTGAGGCATGAGATTACATTTCCCTCCTTGTCATTGTCATTTGGTATAGCATCTGACCTGTGACCTTTGGTGTAGAGCTTTAGTGCAGTTACAGCCTTAGCATGTAATGAGATTTGGGAGCCGATCTATTAAGTTTGAGGTTATCCACTTATACCTAGCTTGGGTGTAGCTATTGTGTTCAGCTTGTTTTTTGCTGCAGCCCTTCTGGCACAACTGTGGGCCTGTAGTTCCTCTCTGTTGTTTCATGTCCCAGGGAGCACCTGGGGCTCCAGTGCTCTCTCACACACTCACTGGGCTATGCTGGGCTGGATCAGGGGCCAAAGGAGTCACAAAACTTCTCACTCACTTGGTGGGCTTGTGGTCCAGGGCTCCAGATGGCATGGTTGAGGGAAAGCTGAAGGGTCTCCCACGTACTTACAGGGCCAGACTCAGATCAGGGGCCAGAAGAGTCACAATAGTTCTCACTCGCTCGGCGGGCTTGGAGGCAGGGGCTCCAGGTAGTTGCAGGCTGTATTTTGTTTCTTAATCTATTCTGCTAGTCTGTTTCTTGTAATTGATGAATTGGGATCATTTACACTGATGGTTATAAGTGATAAATATTGGCTCATCTTTGTCATGTTATTTTGCTGTTCTACATTTTGCAACTTTTCCTTCTTTTAATTAGTTACTTGATTTTATGGTCCCTTTCTGTTGTTCTTGAAGCTATGATCACTTCTGTCTTTTTCTAGAATATCTGTCATTATTTGTGGTGTTGGTTTGGTGTCATGAATTTCTTCAACTGTTCTTTGTCATGGAAGGATCTTATTTTGCCATTGAATTTGATAGATAATTTTTCAGGTACATCAATCTTTTTTACAGACTAGAAATACTCTACTCCAAGCTTTTCTTGATTTAACGGTTTGTGTTGAGGAATCTGCTATGATTTTAATGGGCTTTCCATTGTAGTTGATCTGTCTCTCGTATCTAGCAGCTTTTAATATACTATTCTTTTTTTAATGTCAACATAAGAAACAATTTATTACAGACAGAAGAAAAATTTTTCATCCAAAATATAGAAATCTGTACAACCTTGCCATGATCAATATAAATGAACTGTACAAATTTATACCAGTTCATAATTTACCAAATAAAAGATGACTAACAATGTTCACAAAATAGAAGAGGTTTGTGGAAAACACTTTTACCCAATTAAGTACAAATAAAGTTGCAAACCAGCCCTTCACTTTTTAAAAATAGGAAGTTTATTCAGTTTTAGAAAACTACAAGCTCACAAATGTACAGAGAGTTGGCTGGTGCTAATGGGACAGTTGAGAGAGTGTCGTTTTTCAAGTCTGTTGCAGTGGCAGATTCTGTTCACTTGCTACTTTCAGAGCCAAAAACACAATGCAAGGTCAGATCATTGCCACAGGTCATGCTTACTAGTTTGTCTTTATGTACATTTTTACATATTTAAGTGTTAGGTAAACATCTTGTCATAAAATTTCCAGTAATAACATGCTTAAACAAGCTTTCCTACTGAACTGCCAGAGAAGGTAACAATTTTCAAGTGTAATAGTGAAAGTTCCTCTGCCAAGTTCTACTGCAGAGAAAGGTGTTCTGAAATATCTCCTTAGAAGGACTGCTGTAAAAAAATATTCAGATGTGTGGGAGAAAGTGAAACCAGCCTAGGACCTTGCTGCCTAGCAAATAGTGATCAGACACTTGGACTCACAGGCTATTAAACCATTGAAAGGTACTGTCCAAATTATGGCACTGTTACTTAGAAAAAAATTTTTTTACCACTCTATCTTGTGCTAGATCTTCACAGCTGTGACATTGTTTAAATTCCATAATCTAGGGCCTGAATAGATAGCAGAGTAGAATAAGTGCTCGCTTGGCAAGCACAAGGGGATGAATTCAATCCCTGGTTCTGAACACACACACACACACACACACACACACACACACACACATATATATATATATATATATATATATATATATATATATATATATATATTCCATAATCCATCCCCAAGAGGAACCTACCCAAAGCAAATATATTTTATCCATTCACTATAGACCATATCTTAACCTGTTACAGTCATCATATTATAGGTTTTCAAAGAGTTTGTTCTGCCCAAGAGAAAGTTCCTTTTTACATCTGATCCCAATGTTTCCTATTTGGATGTTAGAGCCAGTTTGAGTGCTATTTTCTGCTGGTGAGGCTTGAGGCTTCATATAGCACACAGATGGAGCCATCCTCTCTGATTCTTTAGGACACTTCATAGGGATCAACCCAGAGAGTTAGTTCACTTGGGAGAAGCCTGAAAAGCTCCTAACTATACAGTCTTATCTACTGTGCTGCTTGTCCAATCAGAGGATTCTTTTTTTTTTTTTTTTTGTGGTGGAAGCCAGGGAAGCACTTATTCCACTGTGCCAATTCCCTGATGCCAGAGGATCCATTTTATGGTTGATGTGAATGCAATGGTAACCTGATCCCTTGCACAGCTTTTCTGGGAACCAGTGATATTTACAATGTTCTGCCAGAAGCTCCTGCAGGCTGTAGCTGGATGTCTGGAGCTGTCATTCACTTGTGAGCCCCTTAGTATGGAGGAACTTGGAGATGAAGGACATGGCAGTGGTGATCTCACCTATCATGGTGGTGGCCCAAGTGTAGAAGGATGCATGGGGGCAGTGGGCCGGGGTGGCCGGGGCTTGGCTCCAACAGTGTAGCAGGCTTCCTCACGGACTGGATGGCTGAGAGGAGGAGGAGGGTATGAGGAGCGGATGGCTCTTTCTTTTCTTCAGAGTTAAAAAAGTTATTTTCAAGATAGGAGGCAGTGGGAGAGAGAAATAGACAAGTGATGATCTGGTTACATCGCTCGGACCTCCGCAGCTGCCTCCAAGAGGTATATTTCCAGCTCCAGGGGGTGCCTAATATTCTATTCTTTTGATGAATTTTTTTTAGACTTGATTATTGTGTGTCTGAATATAGATTTTTTGTGATTTTGGTAGTGTGTAGCTCTATATGCCTCGCTTATCTGTATGTCAGCTTCTTTTCTCATCTTTGGAAACTTTTCTGCTAGTACTTCTGGAAAGAGTCTTTTCATGTCATTTGTGCTATGTCCTGCTTCATTGACACATATTATTCTTATGTTTTTCTTTGTGTCGTTTTGTAGCTGCTGAGTTGTTATTTCTTGGTTCCTTGCTAGTTTTAAGTTTTAAGAGATGTTTTATTTCATGTTCATTAGCCTTTGAGGTCTGAAAGTCTATCTTCAGTTTCATTCAAGCAGTTTTGACAGTTTTCAATGGAGTTCTTCATATCCTGGATATGTTTCAATCTGTTTTGTGCATTCTAATTCTTTCCTGTATCATTCATGCAGTGTTTCAATCATTTTTCTATTCTCCTCTATTTTTCTATCTATGTCTTCTTTAGCTGTGCTGAGCAATTCTTTCATGATTGTTGTCCTTTCTTTTTGGACCTGAGAGATTTTTCCAATCTTATTTCTTCTATAGCCTGATGGACTTGTTTCTTTACTTCAGTTGCTGTCGATTCAGAGATTTCAGGTGTATGATTTCTAAGTTGCTATATATCTTTGTCTCCTGGATTTATTCTGGGTAGGCTAGAGATTGTGATTACTTTTTGTTGTTTTGCATTTTCATACTTTTGAAGCTCCCAGTAATCACCCAGCGAGAGTCCCACAGGCTGCCCAGAGTTATCAAAGTTCTTAAATGGCTCCAGGGATTTCCAGGCCTTCTTGAGCTGGGCCAATGAGTCACAGCTCTGCTGCATCCTGCAGGCCACTCAGAGTTCTCCTAAGTTCTTAAAAGTTTGTGGTGGCACCGGCAGAAGCTCCAAGTCTGAATGCTGGGGGATAAAGAAGGTCAGATTTTATTAGAGTCTCACAGGCTGTCCAGAGTCTGCCAAAGTTCTTGAATTGTGACAGGAAAGCTCCACGCCTGTGCACACTGGGCCCACCAATCTCAGCTCTCCTGTGTCCCACCCATGCTTCCCTTTGAATAGGAGGCAGATCACTTTCAAACACCCAGTTACATTGGGGTAAATTGTATCTGTGGCTTTCTGTCCCTGTAGACATTCATTTTTATTACAGTTTATTTTTTTGAGTCCTTTTCTTGCTGAGGTGATAATTTTTTCATAGGAGTAAAGAACTAGTGAGTATACTACAATACTGTCAGTTGGGCCTAGTCTTTCTTTATTGAGTGTTCATCCTGGGCGCGCCTGGCAGCTTCCCACAGTATCCAGTCTGAAGCACCACAGTACTGCCTTCGGTGACGTGTGGCTTTGATACTACACCAGCGCTCACATCCTTAAGACTTCCTGCATTCCAGTGTCACTTGTTTCCCCACTGCACTTCCCTCCACAGTCCCATCTGATACACTGAGGGACAAAGACAGATCCTGATGCAATAACCATGAAACATGAATCTGCTTTCATCACCTCCAATTAGCTGCCATTCCTGTCTTGAATCTTTGACTCCATGTGATGAGGATGACTACCGGGGCTTCAGCATCCTCTCTGGTCCTTCACTACTGCTGCTGTACTGTGAGGTTTTCTAGGTATTTCCTCATTCCCACTTCAAATTTTCAGATGAAGCCTGTACTCACCCTTGAGTAGGCCAGAGTTGCATGCTCTTATCATCGTCTATCATTAGAAATATTCAGTTTGTGATGACATTCATTTATACACACTACATGGATAAGACAATAATCTTGAGAAACATCAGGAGATTATTGAAACCAGCAGTTAAGTGGTAGGATTTTCACCCCAACTAACTATATATGCTGTTACCTATGAACCAAGCAACTGCACTGAATTTAACAAAGTGTAATAGAAGGGTCACGCTTCAAATGCCTGTCATTCTGGTCTTTTATTTTCTGTACTTCTTGTCATGACATACCAACTATTACTATACTGTCTTTCAAATAAAAATTTTT
>PVKA01037300.1:0-21105 GCA_004027165.1 Ctenomys sociabilis | reverse complement strand
TTAGAAAAGAGGGAGAAATAAATGGAATAAGAATAGGAAAAGAAGAAGTTAAATTATCACTATTTGCAGATGACATGATACTTTACTTGGAAGACCCCAAAAATTCCACCATGAAACTACTAGAACTGAAACAGAAATTCAGTAGCATAACAGGATACAAAATCAGTACTCAAAAGTCAATAGCATTCCTCTACACAGATAACAAGCACACTGAAAGGGAAACAATAGAAACAATACCTTCTACAATAGCACCGCAGAAAATGAAATAACTTGGGATTCACTTAACCAAGGAAGTCAAAGATATTTTCATAGAAAATTAAAACAGTGTAAGAAAAGAGAATATAGAGGATTTCAGAAAATGGAAAGATATTCCATGCTCCTGGATAGGAAGAACCAACATCATGAAGATGGCCATACTCCCAAAATTGCTGTACAGATTTAATGCAATCCCTATCAAACTGCCACCAACATACCTCCCAGAGTTAGAGAAATCATTCCTAAAATATATTTGGAATCACAAAAGATCTAGAATTGCAAAGGCAATCTTGGCCAATAAAGACAAGGCAGGATGCATCACAATTCCTGACTTAAAATTATACTCCAAAGCCACTGTGATAAAATCAACATGGTATTGGCAAGAAAATAGACCTGAGAATCCTTGGAATAGATTAGAACATGCAGAGGCATCTACAATCACACTAAGCTATCTGATCTTCGACAAAGGGGCTAAACAAGCTCACTGGAAGATAGATAGCATCTTTAACAAATTTTGCTGGAAAACCTGGCTTTCTACATGCCGAAAACTAAAACTTCACCCAGCTGTATCACCGTGCACTAAGTTAAAGTCAAAATGGATTAAAGATCTAAACATTAAAACAGAAACACTCAATCTCCTGGAAGAGAAAGTAGGACGAGTTCTTGAAGACATAGGAGTAGCTAAAGAGTTCATGAACTAACATATATTCACACGGGAGGCACTTGAAAGAATCAACAACTGGAATCAACTCTTCTTAAGGAGCATCTGCATGTCAAAAGAAATTGTCAACAGAGTGAAAAGACAACCCACAAATTTTGAAAAACTCATAGCTAATAAGCAATCAGAAAGAGGTCTACTGTCTAGAATATATAAAGAACTAAGATATATTAGGGCCCTCAAATTTAAAGACCCAATTCAGAAATGGGCATCTGAGATGAATACACACCTCTCAGAGGAAGAAATTAAAGAAGCAAATAAATATATGAAAAATGAAATGCAAATAAAAACAACACTGAAATACCATCTCACTCCAGAAAGAATGGCTATCATAAGGAAATCAACCAACAACAGATGTTGGAGAGGTTGTGGGGAAAAGAGAATTCTCCAGTGCTTCTGGGAATGTAGAGTGGTACAAACATTGTGGAGGTCAGTATGGAGACTCCTCAAAAGAGTAGGACTAGAAATTCCATTCAAGCTGACTATCCCCCTACTGGGAATTTTCCCAAAGGAACTGCAAACATTGTATCATAGTGATATATGTGTACCTGTTTATAGCAGTGCAATTTGTGATAGCAAAATCTTGGAAACAATCAAGATGTCCATCACATGAGGAATGGTTGAAAAATATGTGGTATTTCTATTTAATGGAGTAGTACTCAGCTGTTAAAAATGATGTTTGAAGCATTTATACTGAAGTGGATGCCACTTGAACTTGTACTCATAAGTGAAATAAACCAGACACACATGTGTAAATATCATATAGTCTCCCTAGTATAAGAAGTGAAAAGCAGAAATACAAATGGAAATGTACAACAACAACTAAAATCAATTGAGTCTGATAAGGCAAAGTGAATGGCATATGCTGAAGGATATTAATCATCTTTTCTTCTGGATGGTTAACAACCTAATTTCACAGATCAAAGTTGGAGAAATAGAAGAGCCACAAGGGCAGCCAACATTTTGGCCATAGCCTTTCAAGGTCAGCGAAGACTCAGGACACAGGAGAACCTGTACTGCAACGTCATGAAACTCAGTTGAGCTCCAAATTTTCTGAACAAGGAGATTATGGGGCCACAGAGGAAAGAGATTGAAATTCTATAGTGTGCCTGGGGAAAGTCACATGGAGAGAAAACTTTCTCTCAGGCTTTCTACATGCTGAAAACTAAAACTTGACCTAGCTCTATCTCTCAGGCTCTCACAGTGAGCAAACCGGTCAAGCACTGGCCTTGACTCATCCACCTGGATGACACAGACTAAGGATCTACAGAATAAGGTACAGGACTACGAGAAAAACCCTGAGGGGACTTCACTGACCGCTTAAGAAATATAACATACATGTGTTGGTATATAAGTCTTGCTCTATCTAGGTCTTAACCATCCAGCAGAAAAGTATAAAAATGAAGTATGAATTGTGGGGCCATAATATTAATTTGAGCTGTAAATGGCTATGGTCGACAACATCTTCGGATAACTCACTATTGTTGTGGAATGCTGGACTCTGTTGGATTGTGGTGTCGCGTTCAAGCACCTAAGTTAGTTGAATGATAATGGAGTGCTCATCTTTGACAGGTGTAGACCAAGGAAGGGGTATAGAAAGGAAGAATCATGATGTGTGTGTGTGAACAGTACAGTTGGGATTGATAACTCTGTGCTTCTACATAATTCTATGAGGGGCAAGATTTGCACTAATGGTGGTTGGACAGGATATTATGTCGGATTCTAGTACTATGTACAACCACTAAGAAAACAACAAGGTAGAAATTATTGAATCTTTGTTGTAATTCAGGTATAAAAATAAGATACACAAACTGCTACAGTCTCTTAATTTACTGATAAGAGACACACTGTATAATAATGTTTGTAAGTATAATATCATGTATACACCTTTTATACCAAAACATTATGAAAACAGTTTGCAATGTATTACTTTATGAAATCCATCTTGTCAAGTTATCTTAAAACTGTCTCATTGATATTTGTACTTCAATAAAACAAGAGTAAAATAACAAAAAAGAAAGAAAGAAACCACAAAAACAAAAACATGAAATCCAGTCTTAATTTTTGCCACTACACTCACTTTCTTTTCTTTTCTTTTTTCTTTTCTTTTCTTTTCTTATCTTTTTTCTCTTCTCTTCCTTTCCTTACTTCCTTCTTTTCTTTCTTTCTTTCTTTCTTTCTTTCTTTCTTTCTTTCTTTCTTTCTTTCTTTCTTTCTTTCTTTCTTTCATTTTTAATACTGGACCTACAGGATCTCACTGCACAGATTGGACTCAGTGATTCTTCTGTTTTTATCCCCCAAGAGCTAGAATTACAGGCATGCACTACCATTCCTAGTCTCAAACTCCATCTGATCATCCCCTGGGTCAAGGCCAGCACAGCATGCCAGGGATAAAACCCTGGTTGCTGTGTCTGTATAAACAGGCACTTTAACCTGGTGAGCTATCTGGCTGGCCCTCTACTACCCTCCTTTTCATGCATGGTATTTCTAGGGACATATAACTCCAAACATAGAGACAAGCGGGCAGGTGAAATGGAAGACAGGCAAAAATACCCATGAATACCATATTATGGGGAGTGAAAGAATTTTGGTTTGTCTGGACTACATTACCTTAGTGGGAAGGGATTGAGAAAGAAGTTGTAAAGGTGGAAGCATTAAGTTATCAGAGAATCTTTGTGCCACACTGAAGAATTTTAACTTAATTTACATTATTGAAAGATCAATTAAAGTTGTTTTAAGCAAAGAAATAGAAAGATTAGATAGACTTTGGAAAAAAGCAGTCTTCTGTGTAAGAAGAATAGATTGGAGATAAACTAGAATTGAAATTGATTTCATTTTTGTTTTCTTCTGCTATTCTGCATATTGTTTATTGTCCGGTACTTGTTTAATGTTATATTTTTAGAACTTGGAATGTGATAAATTTAACAAGTCTCATAATTTAGGCACTTATTAATTCTAATTCTGTATATCATTTATTGTGATTTCACCACTTAAATTCAACACAACATTAGGAAATTCATTTTACATACTCAGAGCAGTCTTTCCACTGGGAATCGTTTAAAAGCACTTAAATGTTACCTTGTAAGTTGTTGGATAAGGAAGGAAAGTGAATTTGTCAATTTGCTTTGTCCAAATTCACAGTGTTCTCACTTTTCCAATTTTATTTACAAACAAGAATCTTCCTGCACTATGCATAGTTATATTACTTTTTGTGGCTCCTTTAATGATTTCATATAGACCAGATGGACTAAATAACATGAATTTATTTTCTTGTTGGTGTGAAGGATGGAACTCCATTATCAAGGTCTGATCTATTTCAAATGAGTTCCTTCTCATTGTGCTCCTACATGAACTGTTCTTTGTGCAAAAACACCGGACTTTGATACCTTTTAATTTCCTTTATGAATGCCTGTCACATAAGCTTAAGGTCCCACCTTCTTTTTTTAATTTAATTTAATTTTATTTTATTTTATTGAACTACAAATGTCAATCATACAGTTTCAAGATACCTTAACAATATAGATTCGATAAATTAATACATTGCAAACTGTTTTCATAATGTTTTGGTATTGTACAAGGTGCATACATGATATTATATTTACAGATATTATTTTAGCAGATATATCTTATCAGTGAATTAAGACTGTAGCTGCTTACTTAGCTTATTTTTTTATACCTGAATTATATCAAAAATTCAATAATTGTTTTCCTAGTGAATGACCGTAGTACTAGAAACCTACATAATATCCTGTCCAACCACCATTAGTGCAGATCTTGCCTCTCATAGAATTATGTAGAAGCACAGCGTTATCTATCCCAACTGTACTGTCTATACACACACATCATGATTCTTTCTTTCTACACCCCTTCCTTTGTCTACATCTGTCAAAGGTGGGCGCTCCATTGTCATTCAACTAACTTAGGTGCTTGAACTCGACACCACAATCCAACACAGTCAGCATTCTACAACAATAGTGAGTTATTTAAAGAAATTGTCGAGTAATTCATTTTACTTAACATTGACAACCTTTCTATAGTTCTTATGCCCAAATACCGGCATATTCTAAAGTATTAAAGGTTAAGAATTAAGCACATGAATTTTCAGGAGTCCTGATTCTTTATGATAGCTCTTCCCATTGACGATATGAACTATAACATAAAAAATTATTTATTTTAGTTTCATGAAGTCAAAACTAGTAGTTTATGAAACAATACCATTTTGTCAGGAAAATGGTATAATTTGAGAACTCAAGCGAGATATTTTTAATTTCAAATCAAATATGTCAAATGAAGTCTGTGCAAAATTTTTGCATTACATAAACATCAAGTTAGAGGCAATTTATTGGATTTAGAATTAATTGTTGTAAGTGATCAAATGATGATTGCATTTAGTGGAAGAAATGAAGGTATCTGTTTCTAAAGAAATGATGTCAAATATTTTTATTTCTTAGCAACCATTTAGAAGATTAGAAAATAGGCAAATAATATATACACAAATTCATAATGATACAAAAATTCAAACCATAGAAAAGGGATATTTTACTATTTTTAATGAAAATGCATGTTTGTGTAAAAATAGTATTGAAAAAAGAGAACAATGGTAACTCTTTTTTAAAAAGGTTTTTCTTAATCTTATTGGTTTAGATTAGTGTATCCAAAGTAATAGCTAGTAGCTAGTCCTACATTATTGAGTTGATTTCAATGTACAGCCTTCACTTTGCTGTTACTCATATTCCTAAGAAATTAAAAATATAAGATGGAGGGTGGATAAAATCATCACATAATATACCCTTTCAATCTTACTAAAGTATCATCTTTTTGTAATGATATCAGCCAAATGTAGTTTTCAGGTTTGTTCAAACCCAGTCTCCATGAAGTAGGGATGGAATTTAAACTATGGTTTTACAAGTCACTATAAAGATTAAACAAAATAATTCCACTAGGCAATAAAATCAAAGCTTATAACCAAATAAAAGGAAGGAACTTTGCTTTTTCTGTTCATTTTAACTTTCCCTTTTTAAATATAAAAAATAGAACAGAAATGAAAAATGTCAACATTTTGAAATCAGGAGTATAGAAACTGGGCTGGGGAGATAGCTCAGTAAAATAAGCACTTCCCCGGCAAGCGCAAGGGACTGAGTTCAATCCCTGGTTCCACCAATAAAAAAAGAGTATAGAAACCATATACAAGTAAAATTATTGCTATTGATTATATCAAGATTATTCTCATTATGTGTCTTTTATTTTATTTATATTTATTTTAAAGAGCAGAAACAGAAGCAAAAACAGGAAAACGTCAGACACAGGGTAACCTGCAGCAATACATATGTTACAGATTTTCAAAACAGGAATAGCTGATTAATAATTGTTGTTATATTATCTATTTTTATCATCAAAACCATTGCTCAGATAAACAGATAAAGTCATGCTACATTGGGGAAATAATTGAATATTGGCTCTTGCTTTCAAGAAACCTTAACTTTTGTCTATTTTGTTTTAATGTGTTTTAAAGAGAGTATAATAATTGACAAGTCGTTAGAAACAGTACACATCGAGGAGACCAAGATGACAGGCATTCAACCATGGAGTTTTGTGCTGCATATTGTTGTCCTCATAGCAGTTACTCAGATCACAGACATTAGCATATAGAGTTAGGAAAGGTGAAAATTCTAGACATTAACTGCTATTTTAATGTATAAATTTTAAAAATAAAGGATAATATTGTGATATGAATGTTCATTGTGAAATTATTAATGCCTTCTAGGTCTATCCACATAGTTGAAAATGACAGGATATTCACTGTAATAGCTGAATATGACTCCATTGTCTGTATATAACATTATTTAGCTTTCATTCATTGTGGGATAGGTTGTTCTTATATCTTAGATATCTACTCTAGGTGCTCATTTCATTGCCTTTGAGTGTATACTCAGAACAAGCAATACTGGATGATATGTGTGTCATTTTTTGGTGATTTCATTTTAATTTTTTGAGGAATCTATATATTCCCTCTTCTTTATGTAAGAACCATCTCACCATTCAACATAGATGAAGAGATTTGCTTGCAATGCAAAGTTCATCACTACTCTTCAGGTTTATTGTATCATTTTCTTGAAAGGATACATTCAATGATACATCAGTTAAAGTCAAACACTGACCTGTCCTAAGTAAAATAAAGATTTCCTTACAGAGTAGGTTTAAAACCTTTTCCTTTTGTATTACTATGTTTTATTAAAACACTGAAGATGGCTGGCCAGATAGCTCAGAGGACTAAAGTGCCAGCTTAGGCAGGCACAGCAACGGGGGTTTTGATACCTGGCATGCTGAGAGGCATTCAACCAGCCTTGCCTTGGGGCATGCTGAGGTGGTGACTGAGAATGAACATGGTGGCATGCACCTGTAATCCTAGGGCTTAGGAAACTGGAAACAGAAGGAATCCAAGCTGTGGAGTGAGACCCTGTAGACCTGTACTAAAATACACAACATATAGTGGGAAAAAAAAAAAACACCGAAGGCATTGAGAATCATAAGGTTAGGGATCAAGCACATAGAACACTAAACTGAAATAGTGTATTTAGAAAGTTATTGCGTTGGAGGACATCATGCTTTCCAGTGAATAATTCTCAAAATTCATTTTACTCAAAGGCCAAAAATATTCAGTGTAATCAAATTAGAAAGCCAAAAGGGAGTGTTTTGAGGATAGAAGTTAATCCTACCTGGCCTTTAGTCTCTTTCCTGAGGTGGTTCTCCATGGCTTAACTACACCCAATGCAAGTAGGTGAACAAACTTTCCTTCCATTATTTTTCCTTGAATCATTCTATTGCTGTCTCCAGTCATTCACCCAACACTGTGGCTAAAAAGAACATCTTCATGTGGACTTATTTAGAATGATAGAATGTTTTAATTTGTACAAATGCATGCTTTGAAAGTGCCAGGTGATTTTTGATGTCTAGGTGGTACTGTAGTACTTATATACTTAAAAATTAACAGCCACCGTTTTATTGATTGATTTGGAAATTACTCCATTATAAATCGTGTAGCAATTTACAGATGTTCATTAGATATCGCTTATTCAGAAGATTGACTATGTTGGTCTTTATATATTTTTAGATTTATTAGAGTGTGAACATATACTGTAATTACAAGATGCAGATGAACCACCATCTGCAGAAAGCTTTCCTCTCAAGGACTTTCAGACCAAACTGAGTCATATTTCACTGATGAGTTTCTCCTGGATTAAAGCTTTACAGCACTGAAAATGACAATAATTATGATGCTGAAAATATAATGTTTCTTTTGACTGGAAACTTCCTTTTCTGTATTTCCATGCTTTTAAAATAACTTCTTGTATGATACATTAATAAGCCCCTTTAGGTGGATATATTTAGTTATCTTTTAAAAGAACTATTTTGGTAGGCAACTTATTTTAGTCCATAATTTTGGGACAAAAACAGCAACTTAGATATTTCACAATCATTCCTAAAGGTATATTTTCACTTCACAAGTCACCTTAACATACGTCTTCCTTCTTGATAGAAAATGGTGCTGCTTGTTTATGCGTATTTCATTAAAAGAGTTATTTAAAATCTCTGCAAAAAGAGGTCTCCTGGAAATTCCCCAGGTATTTCTGGCAAAGTCTGACACTAAAAGTGGAACTTGAAAATTCTATCAGCAATTTGTTTTCATAAAAAGTAAATTCACAGGGGTAATCAGAGACTTCACTATTGAACATCTTGGTGGGATTACTACAAACCAAGTTTCATTAACATTTCTGATTATTATAGTACATGCAACTGGGGAGGGAAATATGTGCTAGGATGGCTAGGTCAATAGGTGTTTGTTCAGCTTTAGCAGAGGTTGACAGATCTTTTTTCCACCTAATGAGTATTCCAGTCAACAGTGAATGTGAGTTCCGATTACTGTACATCATCATTATTATTTGGAACTTTCAGGCTTCATTCTGGTAGGCACATGTAGCATGTGAATGAGGCTTCCCTACCCTCATTTGAAGATTTGAATCTTCAAACCAAAAGCCATAATAAGCCTCTCCTTATTTTATAAATAACCTGTGTAAGTTATGTCCATATAGCAATTCAAAGCTGAGTAGTACACATTGTAACCATCAAAGGGCCATATTTTCCCCAAGTAAGCCCATCTTGTGTTTTGTTAGAATATTGGGACTTATTTAATAATTTAAATACACAAGATTAGTTTATACCCAGACTTTTTTTTTCTTGTGTATATATTTGTGTTGTATTGAAGATTAAATCCAGAATTCTGCATATGCTTGCATTACCACAATTACATTTTTCAGACAAATGATTATCTTGAAATAGATTTTTCATTTACATTTTACAGACTGAATTTTAAAATACATTTACCCTGGCCTTGGGAGATAGCTCAGTTGAATAAGTGCTTGCCTGGCAAGTGCAAGGTCCTGATTTCAATCCCCATTACCACAAAAACAAATAATAAATAAATTAAATAAAATACATTTTCATGTCTAAAAATAAAGAACATTTTGCTGGCATACACAAACAACTGGGTTTTATTCCCAGCACAGCACAAAATAATAATGACAATAGTAATAATAAACATTTTCATAATGTATATAATAATTTTATTCTCACACATTTATATTATACATGAAGTGTTATTGTCTGTTTTTCTTAGTTTTAAGATTATCTGAGAGAGCAATGTCTCATATCTGTTGAAAAAGTGACATTTTCCACAAATGCCTTTATAAACATTATCCAACAAATAATTCAACTTTTTGAGTGTTGCATCTTGGATATCACTAACATACTATACTGAAATCTGCTCTTTCTATATTAGCAAGATTTTTCTGGATAAGCTATCATAATAAATTTCCTCTTTCTGCAAAAATCTTTCACTGACAAAAGGGAAATCATTTATTCACAGTTTCCAAGGTAACCTCACAAGTAAAAAAAAAAATCAAAATAATAAAAATATAAAAGAAAATGATAAGCTACTCAGAAATGTATGATTTGCCAAGAACTATCCTTTAACAAATACTTTATGTAGAAACCAATATTTGTACTTTTTATAGCATTTCTGTGTGTCAAATGTGGAATAGTTTGAATTTCAGTGTCTGACTAGCATATACTTTTCAAAAGCAGTTTGTGCTAGGTACAAGTGACTTTTCACCAACCAGATAGCACAAATTTCATAATAAATTGAGAAAAAAGCTAGCATAAAACATGAAGTCTTTCCAAATTCAAATTATTTTCTCTAGTATCTTGATTTTTTTGACCACATACTTTGTTTAATTTATTTTAATTTCAGATATTATCTAATGTAAGTTTCTGGATTCTCATTTAAATAAAATCCCTGCTAAGTTATGTAAACATAATGTATCATAGAAATCTTTTCCTCAAGCTATAGAATTTTTAAATCATTTTTCAAATCCAAACAAAAACAAATCGTGCCTGCTGCTTTCAAATGTTATTGTTTTCAGTTATCTATTCAAAAATGTTATTCTACTACAGCATAACATTTTCACCTTCTTTTGCTAATGCTAGAATTATATGATAATAGCAGATTAAATTTATGGGCATGTTGCTGAAGTAAGAAAGTGCATTTTCCATGGATAGAAGTAGAGAGAATTACAAATGCAGTGAAGATGAAAGTGAATATGTTTTCCACCTTATGAGAGCAAAGATTTTGGAAGTAGGTACTGATGACCATCTGAATTTCTCTAGGGTGTGATGATTTCACCCTTTTTGTTCTTTATTGCATGAAATTGTTCTTTGTTTTCCTTTTTTTGATTAAGCTGTCTAGGGGTTTATCAATTTTTTTATTGGTTCAAAGAATCAACTCTTTGATCCATTTATTCTTTATATTGTTTTCTTCATCTTTAATTCATTAATTTCTCCTCTAATGTTTATAATTTCCTGCCTTCTTTGGTATTTGATCATGAGTTGCTCTTCTTTTTCTAGGAGCTTCAGGTATAGAACCATTTATTTGGGCTTTTTCTGTTTTTCTGATGTGAGAATCCACGGCTGTAAATTTTCTTCTTAAAACAGCTTTCATTGCATCCCACAGATTTCAGTAAAGTTTATCTGCATTTTTGTTTGAGTATAAATACCTTTTAATTTCTTCTTTAATTTCATCTGAAATGCATGAAATGGCAAAGCTGAGTCACAACAATATACAAACTCTGAATAATCCAAAAATTAGAAACAAACTTGGAAATATAAACAAAAACCTACCAACAAAGAAAAGCCCAGGTCCTGACTGATTCATAACAGAATTCTATAAGACATTTACACAAGATTTAATGCCAGCTTTTCCCAAACTCTTCAATGAAATGAAAACGGATTGCTTTCTATACCTCTCTGAGGTATAGTAAGTATATTTTAATCAGAATTGCACTGAATCTGTATAAAATTTTGGGGAGTGTGGCCATTTTCACAAAATTGGTTCTTCCTATTCATGAGCATGAAAAATCTTTCCATTTTTTTCGAAACCTCTTCAATCTCTTTTCTCAGAGTACCACAATTTTTCACTGTATAACCATTTTACACTCTTTGTGAGATTGATTCCTAAGTATTTCAGCTTTTGATGTTATTTTGAGATGTATGGTTTCCCTAATTTCTCTCTCAGTGTGTTCATTGTTTGTGTACAAAATGCTACTGACTTTTGGGTTTTGATCTTGTATATGATACATTGCTGAATTTGGTGATTAAATCTTCAAGTCTCTTGGTGGAGTTTTGGGCATTCTCTATGTAGAGTAAGAAGTCATCTACAGTCAATGATAATTTCACTTTTTCTTTTCCAATCCTTATTTTCTCTCTTTTCTGATGGCTCTGGTTAATGTTTCCAGAACCACATTGAGTAAGAGTGGAGAATGTGGTCATCCTTGTCTTGCTCCTTATTTTAAAATGCAGGCCTTCCATTTTTCCAATTTAGTATGATTTTGGCTGTTTGTTTCTCATATATGCTTTTCTCAGGCTGATACATAAACCATTTATTTCAACTCTCTGTAGAGTTTTTATCATGAATAAATATTGGACTTTGTCAAAAGCTTTTTTTCTGCATCTATTGAGATGATTGTGTAGTTTTTGTTCTTGCTTACATTGATGTGGTGTATTATGCTTTTAGATGTTTTCATGTGGAGACATCCCTACATTCCTGGAATGAATCCCACTTTGTTGTGATGTATAATCATTCTTGATGATTTGCTGAATTCTGTTTGCTAGTATTTTATGAGGATTTTTCATCAATATTTACTAGAGAGATTGGCCTATAGTTCTCTTTTTTAGTTGGACTTTATTGTAACTCAAAAATCAGATGACAACGAGGCAAGTCCAAAAGGAAAGAAGCGCTTTATTTTAGGTGGTACCCACCGGGTAGCCTCTCCATGCGAGAAGGAGGAGGGCCCCCCAAGGGCTGGGCAGGCAGGGCATTTATGCTCAAAAACCACAGGCTGGGAGGGGTAAGCAAGCATCGTCACAGAAGCTAAAATGGCCATTAGGGGGTATGGGGACAATTTTGATTGGGGGAGACATACATTATGTCCAAATTTGGGTCAGGACATGTACATTTTGGGGGGTCGGCAAGCATGGTTACAGAAGCTAAAAGCGGTGAAGGGGGCATGGGGCATAAGCCCATTGGTTGGAAGCTGAGGCAACATGCAGGGGGCGGCCTGAGGAGTTGTATAATCTTATCTATGCTGCAAGGCACATAGGGGGCAGGGGCTTTAAAAAGGATGTGGGAAGGGTGGGTGGAGGGCAGTAATGCAACCAAGGGTTTTGGCCAGCAAAAACAGGAAATGATTGTACAGAAGGGACAGCAAAAGGGGGCAAAAAGGGAATTTTATTTTGCAGAGGCCAAGAGGGGGTCATCTCTGGGTAGCCTGCTTGTCACAGACTTCTCTCTAGTTTTGGAATGAGAGTGATACTTGCCTTCGGGAATGAGTCTGCAAGAACTTCAACTGGCAAGTAAATATATGAAAAATGTTCAACATCATTGGTCATTTAAGAAATACAAATTAAAACAATAGTGAAATTCCATCTTTCTTTAGAAAAAATGGCTAACATCAAGAAGTCAGCCAATAGCAAGTGCTGGAGAGGCTGTGCAGAAAAAGGAATCCTTGCTTGACTGTGGGTGGGAGTGCAGACTGGTACAACTACGATGGAAATCAGTGTGGAGATTCCTTAAAAATCTAGGATTGGAAGTCCCATTTAAGGCAGCTATTCCTGTCCTGTGTATTTTTCCAGAATTAAAAACCTCATACCACATGTTTATAGAAGTGCAATTTGTCATAGATAAATCCTGGAAACAACACATAAGCCCACTTTTTATCCTGAAGAAAGAATAAAAATTATATGGTATTTTTACACAGTGGAATAATATTCAGGATAGATTTGAGTTTTTTATCAGTAAATGGGTGCAATTAGAGCACATAGTCTTAAGTCAAATACATCAGACCCTCATATTCAAGCACTGTGTTTTCTCTTCATTGTGTGTACCTAAAGAGAAAAATGTAATCTGAAGGGAACAATAGATACTAGGAAAAAGGAATGAGCTTCTTCAAAAGGAAATAATTACTGAGTTGAGGAGAAGGACAGGAGAGTGTACGGGAGAAAGATATTTGTCTATGTATGTAAGCAGGATGGTTTGCACAACTGTATTGTGCATTTCTACTGCTCTATGTAAAGAAGCAGTTAATGCTTTATTTTGTTTTGTCTCCTTTCAATTGTTTGTGGCTTTTCTCTTCTATTTTCTCATGCACTTCTTTCTTTTTTTTCTTTTCTATTTTACATGCATGCCTGGTATTATGAATAACTATTTGGTAAACAATACTATACTTCAACAAATACTATGAAAGTCATATTTCTTTGCTAGATGAAATTCTGTATCAACGTTAATTTTTTGTTTTTTTCTAACTTGTAATCTTTAAAAACTAAAAAAAATAAAGATTAGAATGAATGAAGATTTTCACTCCAAGGATTCCTCTAATTTATTAAAAAAAACAAAAAACATTTAGAGGTGGTGGAGCTGAATGAAAAGTGGTATTTGGTCATCAAAAAGAGTTTTTAATTCCAGAACTATAATTGCTAGTGCACATCCACTTCCTTTTTCTCCCAGTGATCCTGTTGGATTTTTGAGAATCAAGACCCCCATTAACACTCTTGATATATTATTATATTGTAAAAAGTAAATTAGTTTATCATGTCTACTCTTCCTCTGGTTGCAGATTCCTTTGATATCTTATAAGTACGTCTGCCTCATTTCTGCTCATTGATTTGTTTCAGCTTACTAGTAAACCTAGCATTTATTCAGATCACTAAACAATTTCAGTTTGCTTCTATTGTACATTTCGGTGAAGCTTTTAATGATGAACAAATTGACATTCAGGGAGATGTCCACATAATTTGAAATTCAGATCAAATATGTGTTATAGCAGAACCACTAAAACTTTGTGCAGAAAGTATGGCTTTTGTAGTAGCAAAACGAAGACATTAAAGTTTTCAGAATTTATTTTTTCATTTTTAAAATATTTTGCCACAACTGGTGAAAAATACTCAAAATGCAATTGAAAGACTACTTATTTATAAAACTCTTGACATGATATTAACACCAAAAAAATAGCCAGGTTTTCTTTTAAGTTTATTGGTAGTTTTATTTGAGCTCTTATAATAATCAAAACAATTTATTGAGTACAATAGGAATCTATTAAATATTTACTTTCCAAATAGGAACAACTAAATGTATTGAAAAACCATAAAAAAGTATAAAATTACCAACATTTACTTAACTGGTTAACTCATTTAGGAGAAATCTACATTGAAACAATTTTACATGATGTAAGGATTTGTTTTACAGTCTCTCAGAAATTTGCATTTACATTTTTACACTTTACTACCTTAAGGTTTTTTTTTTTTTTTGCAATTTAGTAGTTTTTATATTTTTTCAAAATGATTTCATTGAGAAACAATAGCAATGAGACAGTTTCAAAACTTACTTGTAGGATAGTTTAATAATTAATACATTGCGTATTGTTGTCTTCTTAGTGGTTATTCATACTACAAGATGCAGACATGATATTCTGTCCACAAACACTATTAGAATAAATCTTCCTATTCACTGAATTAAGAGAAAGTAGCTGTATATCTATCCTGACTATTTTGAATATACAGATTCAAAATGGTTCTTCATTTGTATCCCCTTTTTTTTAGTTTTGTCAGAGAAGTGTATTCCATTGTCATTTAAATATTGCAGGTACTTGAATTCAGCAAAATATTCTAATATATACCAGTAGTCCATAGCAGTCCATAATAGTAGTGAGCTTTCCACAGGACTGTTTGTCATACCAATTACTGCCATACTGTTTCTCAAATACAGGGTTTCAGGATAAATCCTGAAGGGATTTGACAGACCTTGTCAGATACAAAAGTTAAATTTCTCATTATATAGGCTTTGCTTTATCTTGCTTTTAACCATCCAGAAGAAATAAGTTTAAAAACAAAGTTTTTAGAAAGGGGGGATAATAGATGAAGACAAGAGAAAAGAAAAAAAATGTCATAGGACTGTCCTGCTACAATGCTGTATATGGTTAGATTTCTTTATTTCTGTGTAAAAATATGTAATTGTTTTTTCCTATTTTTAAATATTTTTCCTTCATATTCTGTAAGGACTTAAATTTTAAAATATCAATACTTGATGGAAAATACCTGTTCCGTGTTATGTCTAAGATGTTTGATATTCAGACTGGTAGTGAGGTTAAGCTCAGCTGCCTATGCTGTAGGGCAGTAATAAAATGCTTTTCTTCTGGAGGTTTAACAACCTAAGCTTACAGAAAAAAATTAGAGAAAAACAAAGGCTGCAAGGCCAGCCAACATTTTAGTCCTAGCCTTTCAAGATCAGTGAGAACTCAGGACATAAAATAACCTGTACCATAGCATTATGGAACTCATTTGTGTTCCAAATTTACTGAACAAGGAGGTTGTGGGGCCACACAGGAAAGTGATTTATGATGTAAAGTGTGACTAAGAAGAGTTGCATGGAGACAAAGCATTCTCTCAGGCTTGCAGAGAGCAAATTGGTCAAGCAATGGCTGTGATTCATCTACACGGCTGACACTGACAAAGGATCTACAAACTGCAGTACAGGGTTTCAGGATAAATCCTGAGGTGATTTGACAGACCTTGTCAGATACAAAAGTTAAATTTCTCATTATATAGGTTTTCCTTTATCTTGCTTTTAACCATCCAGCAGAAAAATATACAAATGAAGTATAAAAAGTAAAGCCATATTAATATGCTGAACTGTAAAAGACTCAAGTCAACAAATTGTGTTATGTTTATTTTAAATCCAATTTACAGTATTATGAAAAGAAATATGTGTTGCTAGAAGCAAATATTTATTTTATAAAAGTACAACTTGGTAAAACTATGGAGCCCAGAAAGAACAGTGTGAGGTGTTCTGGAATCTCTTAGTTAAGTGCTGAACAAGTAGGGCTCTCCAGGAATATCCCAGAAGGGAGGTAGACTGCTGAACAGCTGCTCCCGCTCATTGCTTTCCGAGTTGTTTTTCTCTGTCTCAGGAACTTCAAAAAATCACATTAGCCAGAGTTTTGATAAGTCAAATGCCAAGTTCCACATTTGTATATTAATGGTTAAATAGGTAGCCTCAAACTTGGAAGAAAGGAGTTTGAAGCTCAAAATCTGTTTATTTCATGTAAATGTGAACAATTCTCTTAATCTTACCAATGCACTCAATTGCATTTGAATATAAGAGCAACAGTGGTATCTATTATATAATTTTACATGTGTATCTCAATTTATTTTGGAATAATGTTAGCTATTAAAATTATATATTAAGTATTTATTAATGTTTTTCATTTGTGAGACCACAGTTCAATTAGTTAACTTCTAATGAGAACTTTAGGTGTAGTAATGGTTTTATTTCACTTATTATAAAATAGAAAAATACTTATCCCTACTGAATCCTACAGATTAGTGATAGATAATAAATAGCAATTGCTATATAATAGTTGATTGATAGATAAATTATAGCTAGCTAGCTAGATAGATAATTTTCTACTAAAAAATTCATTTGAAGTATAATCTTAGGTAGGCATGTTGGCGCCTTATATGTAGTCTGTGTTTCTATAGTGGCCAAAGAAGGAAGTTTACCTCGGCCTAGAATTTTGAGATTATTCTTACTATTATTTCTTGGGTAATCAGAGTTTTCTTTACAAAGTCCTTATCAACAGCTACGACTTCAGGTATTTCATCTATTTTATCTTTCACTAGGTTTGTTGTTACTCTTTGATGTTTAAATCCTTACCAGTTTTAATTTTGGTTTAATACATGGTGAAAGATAAGGGTCCAGCTTGAATCTTGAACATATAGATATCCAACTTTCCCACTGTCATTCATTGAATAGGAGATCTTCCCTCCAACATATGGCTTTGACCTCTCTGTCAACGACTAAACAATTAAATGTGTCTGGGAATGCTTTGGTGCTCTGTATTCTGTTCATGGTTTTTTTTTTTTTTTTTTTTTTTGTGCCAATACCATCACATTTTAACACTATTACTTCCAGTGAAGTACTGTGATGCCTCCTGCTTTATATTTTTTTACTCAGGATTTGTTTTGCTATTCTAGGTTTCTTAGATTCCATATGTATTTTAGGATTATAGACTCTAGTTATGTGAGTAGCCTCATGGTTTTGTAACTGTGATTGCATTGAACACATGTATCAGTTTTTGATGCATAGCCATTCTGATATGTCTGTTTATTGGGGAGCAGGGGTCATCTTTCCATTTCATGATGTCCGCTACAGCCTCCTTTCATGGTAATAGAGTTTTGATTGTAGAGGTCTTTCACTGCCTTAGCAAAGTTGGTTCCTAAATATTCACTTTTTTTTGGCAGAACCAGGAATTGAACCCAGGCCCTTGTGCTTGCCAGAGAAGCACTTATTCTACTGATCTATCTCCTTAGCCCCCATATTAAACTTTTCTTGATGGTGTTGTGAATAGTTATTGCTTCCAAATCTCTCACTGAGTTTGTTACAGCTGTACACAAATGCTACTGACTTTTGTGTCTTCAATTTATATCCTGCCACATGTGTAGAGAATCATGTCACCATGAAATAATGATAATTGGAATTATTCCTTGCCTATGCATTTTTTAAAAATTTCTCCTTTTTGCCTGTTGCAAGTGATATGTATAATAGAAGTATTCTTCTATTATACTCATATGTATAACAGAAGAATATGTATAATAGGCAGCATTGTCTTGTTCTTTGTTTTTAAGGGAAAGCTTTTAATTTTCCCCATTTAATTATATGTTGGTCATTGATTTATCATAAAAAGTTTTTATCAGTTTTAGGAAGGGTATTTCTGTACCTATTTTTTCCAATGATTTTACCGGGAAGGGGTGTTGGGTTTCCTGAAAGCTCTTTCTTCATCCATTAATATGATCATGTGATTTTTGACCTTGCTTCTCTTTATGAGGTGACTTACATTTACTGATTTCTGTTTACTGAATCATCCTTGTAACCCTGCGATGAATCCAGCTAGGCCATGATGTGTGATTCATATGATGACATTCTACATTATCCTAGCCAATACATTATTGAGGATTTGACCAGAGTAAAAAGTCAATAAAATTGTGACTAAAAATTCTAAGAATTAATATGACAAAGAGCTGATTCTTAAAATGAATAAACAGGATAGATAAACAGGCAGACATATAAACTGAAGACTTACATCAATACAATGAGAAATGAAGCAGCAGAATAACAAATAAAAATCCAGAAGATAACTGCTATGAAAATATTATAATCCAAAACTTGGAAATTCTTGAAGAAATGGAGAGATTCCTAGCCTCAGAAAAATTACCAAACTAAACTAAGAAAGACACACTGAAAAGCTAATATCACAAATAATATCAAAGCAGTAATAAAAACATTACCATTATTAAAACTTCAGAATCTGATGGATTTACTGCTGAGTTCTACAAAATAAGGATATTATATCACTAATAGTTTGGCAATTAAAAGAGAACAAGTAGTTCCAAACTCATTTCAGAAACTCAACATCATTACTCTTAATCCAAAACTAAGTACTACAATTAGCAACACTAACAATGGATAGTGAGATTTAGCAGTGGACAACTTTTGTAATTAATGGGTTTGTATATTAGATCCTAAGGGAAAGTATCATGACTGTATAACTAAGCAAATATAAAATTGGGAATTTTTATTTAAATTATTTCCTGAGATCTGTCTAATCGATTCCCTTAATGTACCTGGAGATTTACAGGCAGACTTTCACCCTGGTTACCTGTTGCCCCTCTCTTGATCAAGAGAGAGAGAAAGGGAAGTTCTCATAGATCTGGGTCTAGGCTACTGTTTAGACAAGATATCATGTCTGCATCTTGTCCTCTGAATAATTACTATGAAGACAACAACAATATGCAATGTATTAATTATTGTAACTGCCCTACTAACATCTTTTGAAAATGTTTCATGCTATTTTATCTTTTTTCTCATTAATATGAATAAAAAACAAACTAAGAAAGAAAACTACAGGCCAGTCTCCTTAATGCACATGGAATTTCCATTCACTTCTGAATAAAATCCTGAGGGTCATTAGGCATGACATAAGCCACACTGAGACTCCTATTTTGAATGTAGAGATTTTTAGAAAACCACAAAACTGAGTAAAAACATGAACTTCTCACCCTTGTCTGTAAAGGGAAGATACTTGCACAGAATATACATTCAGAAAATAAGTTCTTTGAAATTTTAGAAAAATTTCAAAAATTATAGTCAAAGTATTCTTATCATCAGACATTTAAGTTATGTGGGCAGGAATGTGTGCATGTGAGAGAGAGAGAGAGAGACACAGAGAGAAAGAGAGGGGGCTCTCTGCTTCTGTGACTGAATTGTACTTATTAATAATAGCATAAAGTCTTTAAACAGGGAAGGAAGACATGGAAGTTCTGAGAGTCTCTTAAAGCTCTAACATTTTTAAATCCATGCATATAATCCTAGCATGCTTTATACCTATTTCCTCACCTCTTAATTATACATTCAACATAACTTTCATGTCACCAAGTTCATCGGATTATAGTAGGGATCAATTTTAATTCTATGCATGAAAAGTATTTTGTGTCAGGCAGGTTTTGCAGTTTCTAAAGTCTTTGTATCAATGCTATACATCAATGTATGTCTTATTAGTTCTAGTTTATACATATTGCTTAGATAGTAAGGTATTTTCTTATAGCAACAGAAGAGTAGAGAAGAAAATACCATAGTTGCATAGTTAGAATTAACCAGGATTGAAACTACAGCTTCAATACCTTACTTATATGACTTTAAGGAAATTGTGTAATTCCTCAGCTTTAATTTCATCATCAAATAATGAATTGAATTTTATCTGTAGGACCGAATATGCTTGTGGAAATGCTTACGTTATTACAAAGCATACACTTAGAAAATATTATCAAATGATTTGTTGAATGAACTGTCATTTGATTTATGGAAACATAAAATTCTGTGTTTTAGAATTTGTTCACTCTTTCTCCAGACTGTAAATAGTGGAGCAAACTAGGATGGAAAAGAAAGCTGTAAGGAAACAAACAACTGCCACCTGATGACCCTAGCGTAACCGGACAGGAATGACATTTAATTCTGTTACATCAAGTGTGAAACTATTTTTTCTTTAAAAGATTAACTGTCACAGGATAGTTTTAGAACTCTTTGATCTACTCTTTAATTTCTGTATATTTCAGTTAGAAAAATTACCCTAAACCTCTGAGTAGGTTTTGAGTATCATAGAACTGTGGCCAGAAGAAAAATCACTATGTGTAGAGAGCTGCGAATAGCCACGCCTTAAAGACACAGCCACACCTTAAAGACACAGCCACACCTTAAAGACACAGCCACACCTTAAAGACGGCGCTGGCTTCCGCCTTCCACCCCCACCTGGGGGTGAGTGCTCTCTATAACAAACAACTTCTCATTTGGCTAAGGCTAAGACTAGGGCGTTGCTTCCATGTACCTGGACCTATCGGCTGTGCCTACGTGTCACTCCAGGATTGGACGCCTTGTGGTATATAGCTTGGGGCGGGCTTGCCCGGGGAGGAGAGAC
>PVKA01037299.1:0-21104 GCA_004027165.1 Ctenomys sociabilis | reverse complement strand
AAATAGGAGATGATTACTTAATAGAAAAGCCTCTTTGGTAAATTGGTTCCTTTTTCTTCCTAAATTTAAGCACAGAAGTGTCATAAGACCAAGCAATTCCACTTAAAAATATCTATTTAAGGTAGTGAATATATATTTGCCAAAATGTTATGGATATATGCATTACATGGTAGGTGGATATAGCTCAAATGCCCATCACTTAATGAGTGAAAAACTAGTAATACTATTAATACAATGGAATGCTTTTCAGCTATGTATAAAAAACAAACACCTATGCATGCTCCAACATAAATGAACTATAAAAATGTGAACCTAACTAAATGGATTTAGGCATGAAAGAACACATGGGGTCTGGTTTGATTTATATGAAGTGTCACAACTACATAAACACAGAGACAGAAAGCAGGATTAGTGGTTGTCAGGGTCCTTTGTAAGAAGGGGACCCTAGCTAATATTTTGTTGTGAGGAATTAGCAGTGATTTTTTCAGTAAATATAGTAAAAGACATGGACATGAACATTTGAAAATTAAAAAAGAACTAACCAAACAAGAATTATAAGTCAGTTTGGGTCAGAAAGTTGTCATTGTTTAAAGTTTTAAAAGTGTATATTCTAAGGTACAGTAAGGCCATTTTCCTGAGCAGTTTATCGGTTCCAGCTCCCCTGCATGTCTGCCATGAAACACTGAACAATCTATATAAGTATCTGATTGCATTAATGATTAAAATAACTATTTTTCATGTAGGTTAAGGACCTAGTGTAGATTTCTCAGACTACACAAAGAAAAAAAAATATAATGTGATTATGGCAGACTGCAGTGTGATCAGCCCAAGGTAAGTTGTGAGATGGTAGGTGCTGGACTTAGAGTGCAGGAAGAGACAGACATTTGCACTAGAAGGAGAACCTTTTGGATCACTTTTTCATATAAATGAAGACAGTCCACCAACTCACATCATCTAGAGGTGGCAAGGACTATCTTGCTAGTTAAAAATACACTTCTATATCCCATATTGTCATACATAACTAGTTCTTGCCCTTCAAACTTACACTTAAGATGTATACAATGTATGCTCAGCCATAGTGCTATTTAATGTTAAAACTGAGACACAGTGTTATGTTACTAAAAAGTTTTGAGTCAAAAGTGTCAAACGCATATGCAGTAATTTGCTGATTGATTCACTAACGATCCTTATATTTTGTTAGGAGAAGAAGTGAACCACCGTAAGGCTTTCCCACAGTCCCTGCCGCCTGTCACACATCGCTTTTGGTGCTAGCTCCAAGATGCATTAAGATGCACCTTCATATCTTAGCTTCTGACTTTATCATATGTATCAGTTGCAGCAGCAGGATGTGTTCAATTTTTCACAGTATTTGAGCAAGTTTTGAATATTAAAGAACAGACACAAAGCAGGACCATGCAACTGAACTGCTGACAGGGCTTTGGGTCTAGTTAATTGCTGTAAACAGAATGGTGCCTAACGCTTTTTTTAGTTACGCGTTTGTGGCTACCGACAGTGTTCAGTGGGACCTTTATGAATTCCCTCTTTAACACTCACTCCCGCTGATTGACATGTGAACCGTGAGCTCAAGGTGTTTGAAGATGCACCCTGGAATTCTATAAAGCTATGAATATTTCCTGAACCATACACACCAGATCTAAATATTGCAATTTCAACTGCAGTTTCTTAATGCCTGAAAAATCACTGGGCTGAAAAACCAATGGAACACTTCAGTATTCAGTTCCTTCCTTCATTAACCGAAAATGCATTCAGTGCATAGTTATTTGATGACAGTAGTTTCTCAATCAATATTTACAGACAAATCTTTAAAAAATGTGCTTGTTTATATTTTTGTTAAAATGCGAATGTTTTTATTTAATTGGAGTGCTTTAATGTCATATTACAAGAAATGCACAGATACTTTTTTATTTCATTAATTTTATTGTAAAAATTACAAATACAGCAGAAACTGGGGCTGGGGAGATGGCTCAGTAGAATAAACATTTCCCTGACGCATGCAAAGGTCTGAGTTCAATCTCCAGTTCCACAGAAAGAGAGAAAAAAAAAAAATAGAAACTACCTAATGTGAAGAAGAATTAAATATTTTGATTTCTTGTACAGAAAAGATAAAACCTTTGCAAATAATAATGTACTCAGAATATGATTTTTTCTCCTTTCCCTCCCTTTTTTCTCCTGTTTTTCATTCTCCCCTTGTTAACTATAGTTTTTGTCCCTCCTCTCTCCACCCTTTTTTCCCTCAATCTCTCCCCTCTCTCCTTCCTTCTTTGTTTTTTCTAAAGTGTATTTGGTACAAGGTCTTCACTATGCAGCTTGCGCTCTTAGCGACCTTCCTTCTTTCAGTGTCTCCATCACTGAGCTTACAGGGTTGCGTCACCATTCTCAGACTTGGTTGCTTGCTATTGCACCTGGGGGTGGGGCTGGTACAACGTGCAGTGCCAAGGAGCCAACCCCAGTCCCTGTACTCTCCTAAGCAGGAGCTTAGTTGGCTGAGCTATTTTGCTGGCCTCCTTCTTCCTCTTTGTTTCCTTCTTTCTATCCTTCCTTCCTTCATTGCTTCCTGCTTAACTTCCTGCCTGCCTGCCTACTTTTGTTCTCCCTCCAATGCCCTCCCTTCTGTCATTCTTTCTTTTTTTCCTTTCTTCTCTCTTCTGCTTCCTTTTTCTTAAATCCTGTGTTGTTAGCTCATGCTAGAAGAAAATAAATTTTACCCATGGATAATTCTGTGAAATACAGGGACAATACAACTAAGAGTGAAACTAAAGCCTAAGATACTATGTTTTGATTTCAAATTATCTTTCTTAAAAGAGTCAGAATACCTTATCTGAGAGCTATTTATTCAAGCCTTTTAAGCAAGCTCAAGACAGGGCAAAATTATGTATTCAAACAGTAAATAATAAGTTGGATCTGTGATGCCAAAGATTTTGCTTCTCCTGTAGACAGCATTCTGTGACCAATCTCCTTTTCAATGTCCAATTCCACTATTCAACTGCAACTTGTCTTTTCTTTGTATACGTAGAATTTAACTTTTTAAAAAACAATTGAACATAATGTTGCTTTAAAGTAGTGAAGACTGTAGTGGACCTTTTAGAAATTTCAATGATCGTGAACAGCTTGCAGTGTAAGTTTGCTGCCAGTGGCAGTGAATATGGACAATAAAACTGAATACGATGCCCAGTACATGGGTTTTCTGTACTAAAAGAGCATAGCCTCCTCAAACATTGAACTTTTGGTGGAAGGTTAGTTTTTATTATAAAGAGCGTTGTGAATTTTCTACATTTTAATTGGAGAATGGTTCATTCCTAAGGTTTTCTCCTGCTATTGGCTGACTATAAAATTTTAATTCTCAGACCTATACTTACTGCCTCAAGTGAGATTAATTGGAAAGTGTTAATCGGAGTATTTTGTGAATTTGAACTTATTTAGGGATATAAAGACCTCTTAATGGGCCATTTATGTCATGATCCCTACATGATGTACAATTTTCTATTGGAAATCTCAAGGGCTCAGATTCACTGTAATTTTTGCCTGAAAGAATTAGTGTAGTGAAGGAGCTGGGGAGATGGCTCAATGGAATAAGCACTGCCCTGGCAAGCACAAGGACCTGAGTTCAATCCCTGGTTCCGTCAAAAAAAAAGAATTAGTGTAAAATGCTCTCAAAGGACTTAGAATCTAAATATATATGATCTACTACTAAAGTTGTGATATATTACTTTCTAAGTGATGTAGCTATTTTAGGTTCACATGGAAAGTTTGAATAATAACATATTTGTTTACCTGATTATTGTGATGAAATAACAAAATGACATTCTCATAGTTATTTTAAAAACTATACATTTAAAAAATATTATCAAAACAAATATGGCTCAGTTTGGCTATATGGCAGAATTGTTAGTGCCTGCTACCAAGTAATGTCAAAGAATCTGGAATCCTGGTCCAAACGTATTTGTGATCATTTAACCTGTATGTGAATCTCAAAACTTATACTGGAGACAGCGGGTTCCAGTTAACACCCAGACATACTTTCTAGCTAGATACACTCATTGCAGTGTGGTGATTCCAGTTTGCATCAATAAATGAATCAATTTAAAGCACATAGAAAATCCATGCATATACTAGGCAAAACATACATGTTCATAGCATGTCACATACCAGAATTTACACATACACCTATATCATTGTCTTCTAGTTGCATATAACTCATGTGTGAATGTTAAATAATATTTAGATTATACCGAAAAAATTATACATGTTTGGGGAAAAACAGTTTTATTCTATATTTTCTCATACACAAAATATCAAATAAAAATATTCAGCAGAGGACTACATACACCAGCACATACACTTAAAGATAAGTAAAGATAATTATCCTTTATTTAAGGAGATATGCACTTATACAGATAAAGGTCTAAATACAATAATATATAAAATTATTTGAACCATATTTTTGGTTCAAAATCTTTTTGACAAGCAAAAAGCTTGAAATCTAGTAAAAAAGTGTAGACGGACTTTGATAATATGAAAATAAGCTACATGTGAGGAAAAACTAGAGATATTCCAAAATGACCTGAAATAATTTCTTTATAGCACATAAGAAGAAATATATTACTACATAATTATATAGTTTTTTCAGAGCAAAAAGAAAGGAATCAATTCAACATGGAAGAAAAAGCAAAATTCATGAAATGTCATATGAGTCAGTTAATAAAAAATATAGTACAAATAAAAACAATCTAAATGAGCACATTAAAAATGTTTAGCACTTGAAACGATCAATGATTTTCAATTTGAAAAAATATCAGCTGATAAAGCATTTATATGGAAAGACTCTTTTCATATATGTAATGTTAAATAAGCTGGAATAGTTCTTTTGGATAACTTGGCAATCACTTGTAAAATACATAACTTTTGACCCATCAATTTCATTTTTCATATTATTCAAAATTTCTGGCAGCAAAATGAAAAATTTGTACATATTCACAACATTTTATATAATAGAAATTTTGGAATACAACGTTTGTTATCAGGGAAATTTTTTGACAATATTCTGGTATACTTAAAAGGGAAATAATAGTTCTATTTCTCACACAGGGAATGATGTTCAAAACACAATTTCATTTATATAAACTAAAAATCAAGTAAAAGTATAAGCATGTGACAACTTTAAATGTGCAAATACTTTAAATTAGAAATCATTAACTTTGGTACTAGTTGTATAATTACTAATGCTAATTATATTATTTTGCTTTTTAATAAATGACATCTTTAATGAATTGATGTGCTGTAAGGTTGTGACAGTTTATTTTGAGGATTGCTGTGCACTGAAATGAATTAAAATGTTATTTACTTAACCTTTTTAATAATTTGCTTTGAAAGTATAATAAAAATATTATATCTTTAGTTTCTTGTGACAAAATCTTTATCTCAATGTTCATCATAGTAGTACAAACTACCATATGTATATTTTAAGGAGCTGGAGTTTTAAAATACACAAGATTCCTTGGACTCTGAAATAAGGTGCACAGTTCTTTCCTTTTTCTTTTTTTTTATGTATTTACTACAGGGTCTACAAGGTCCTCAGGGTCTCCCTAAGAAGATCAGACTCATAATGATTCTCCTGTTTTCAGCCTCCCAAGCGGTGGGATTACACGTGCGCACAGGCCACCATGCCCAGTCACAGCTGATGTCTCAGGGTGCCCTAGGGACAGGGCCACCTCGGCAGGCCCAGGATCGAACACAGCCACTGCGCCCTGTGTAGACATGCTTATTTTCTATGAATACAAAATAAATAGAAATAAAACTTCAAAAGAAAGCACCATAACTAGACTAGGCAACATAACGCCATTTTTATAATAGCAATGGTAATTGTCTATATATTTAAAAGTAAATATTTAACTTCATTCCTACCAACTGTGGTAACTATCACACTCAAAGGTATTCTAGATATATCTTACATTATTCCACTGTCTCATTGGTATTTATTACATTTCATTTGAAATCCTAGTTTCCAACCATATTAGCTTCTCAAAAGTCATAAAAACATTTCTTTTTCATTAAATACGAAAAATTTAAAAGGGCTAATCAAAGATGAATTCCTGTAAGTACAAATTCTGAATAGAGCAATAAGAATATTTTACGCTAAAATTTTTTCAAGTTGTCTTCAAAAAGCATACATCAAAGCACAGTACCTGCAACATTTTATGTAAATAATCTCTCCCTAGTGTCTTTGATATTGAAGGATAGTATGAGTTTTTAAATTTTGATCAAACTATGATATTTGATTTTTTATAAAATTGTAGTTGTCAAGGTAAACTAGATTAATTTTCATAATGATTCTTCCATTTAGCAACTGTAATAATGTACACATTGGTACTGGGTAGTATCACGTTTAAGTTCAGCTATACAATATACAGAAACAGAAATAATAGTAATATTTAGAAAAGAAAGTAACTCTGAGAATAATACTAGTAGACTTTGCTCTGTGGTTATGTTGTTCATTATTATGAGTTCTATTTTCTGACTGTGCTCTTTTACTTAATATGGACTTCCATATTGTCAAGAC
Source organism: Ctenomys sociabilis (assembly GCA_004027165.1). NCBI lineage: Eukaryota > Metazoa > Chordata > Mammalia > Rodentia > Ctenomyidae > Ctenomys > Ctenomys sociabilis. The sequence goes on along the minus strand of PVKA01037299.1, from coordinate 14,527 downwards.
CATAAATAAATTACAATTTTTTTCCCTTGGTCCTACAAGTATCCCCTTAAAAATCTAGAATATATAGCTGGCTTCACATTCATGGATTTACCAAACCTCTTATCTCTAACAAAATGGAAAAATATTTTCAATGAAAGATAGTCCCTTTAATAAATATTACTAGGAAAACTAGCTTTCCACATGCTGAACATTGAACCTATGCACATATCTTTCACCAAGCAGTTAACTGTTATAGAAATAGTCCAAATGTCTAATTATTAAAACATAAATACATAGCCTCCTGGGTTCAGAATCTCTTGAAGACATAGGTATAGGCAAAGACTTTATGAACAAATGTTGATTGCTTAGGAAGCACTACACAGAATCAACTTATGGGAACACATTATAATTATAAGGCATCTGCACAACAAAATTAACCACCAACACAGTGCAGAGATAACTCATAGAATGGGAAATATTGTTTCCAGCTACTTCCTAAGTTGAAGAATAACATCTAGAATATGTGAAGTGCTAAAAGAAATTAGATGCACCAAATTTACAGACCCATTTGAAGAGGGGCCATCTCAAATTAGAAGTGCAAACAGCAAATAAACACGTTGAAAAGGCCCATCATCACTGTTTATTTGAAAAGTTAAAATTTAAATAACACTGAGATAACATCTCACTCCAGAAAGAAAGGATATCCTCCAAAATCAATCAGTAACCAATGCTAGTGAGGCTGCAGGGTGGGGAGAAGATCCCTTCACCCTTGGTGACGGTAGTAGAAATTGATAAAGCTGCTATGGAAATCAGTACGGGGAATTTGTGTGAAAAAATCAAAGCATAAAAAAATGAGTTAAAACAGCGTACATGACTTGGGGAAGAAGGAAGAACTTTTTTAAAATGGAAGGATGATGACAAGACGGTTGAGAAGGAAGGCAAAAGACATTTTGCAAAAAAGAACACTGAAAGGAAAATGAAAACAGAGATTTATAAACTAGAAGAGGAAAGGAAAAGAAACTGAGAAAAAACTAAGAATTGGGATATATCATGTTCATGTACAAGTTCTCCATGATGGATCTGATCATTCTACAAGACAGACACACTAATAACGAGTATACATGAAGGTGTGTAGTTGTGTAATATCCCTCCTTTGATAGAGAAATTCCCTTGGTGTATAAAATCTGCTTATATTCTCTAAAAGAGTGCTGGATAAGAACTCATCTCTGGGCCAGTGATAGCTCAGTGGGCTAAGCACCTGCTTAGTCAAGCACAGGCGCTGGGGTTTGATGTCCCACACCGCATGCCGTACCAGCCGCTTCCAGGGCACAGCGAGCCAGCTGCTGACACTAGGCGTGGGGGCACATGCCTGTAATCTCAGCACTGGGGAGGCTGAAAACAGGAGGATTACTATAAGCCCAAGTTGAGAAGTGAGACCCTATACAAAATACATTAAAAAAAAAAACCCTTATCTTTTAGTAGGTGTGGTGGAGCCTAAGTTTGTAGTGCTAAAGAAGAAAAATTTTGTGTAGGAGGCCAGCCTAGGACACATAACAAAACCTATTCTTTAAAAAACTGTCTTTCTCCCACCCCAAAAATGGCTGACATAATATATGAAATGTGCTGTATACTGCATTTTTTCCTCCTCTATATCATATTATATATCATATATATTATCATATATCATATATATTATCATATGTATTTCATATATATTATCATATATCATATATATTATCATATATATTTCCTACTAAATTTCTGTAGCTAAATATGTTTTCAATTTATACAAAGGAAAAACTAAATACTTCGGCCTTGAGAAAAAACAACTGATAGCTTTTAATCCGTATCTGATATTCATGAATAGTACATGTTGATGGGTAATAGCTTTAAGCTTCGTAAAATGGAGCTGGAATCATTACTGAATATTAACTTTAGCTTCTTTTTCCCTCTCTATTTTATTAGCATGTATTTTTTTGGAGTAATATTGGGCCGGGGAGATAGCTCATTGGAATAAGTGCCTGTTTGGCAAGCCCAGAGTCCTGAGTTCAATCCATGGCACTAAAAAAAAAAGAAAGAAAGAGAAATGGAGTGATATTATTGTGACTAGTGTTCAAGGCCAGTACAAATTTAAGCAGTGATTGAACAAATTTATCTTAAAAAAATAAAACCATTGAAAATTTAATAGATTTGCCTTTTGAAGTGAAAGCAGAGGGCCAGCCAAATAGCTCAGGGGATTAAAGTGCCTACGAGCAGGCACAGGAGCTGGGGCTCTATCCCTGGGCCTGCCTTGCTGGCCTAACCCCCAGGGTGTGCTGAGAGGGCAACTGAAACAGGGCGAAGTGGTGTGGGCCTGTAACCCCACCTCTTGGGAGGTTGTAAACAGGTAGGTCACTATGAGAAAGATCTAATAGTGAGACCCCGAATACCCTGTAGACCTTTCCCTAAAATGCAAGAAGAAAAAGAAAGAAATTAAAGCAGAAAAACATCACTGCATCTATAGTAAGTAGAAGGAAATGTTCTAGACATTACAAAACCTAGCTATAAATTTAAAACAATTGAAATAAATAATAATAGCATAATTTCTGAGACTAGGGATTAATTTAAAAATTAAAGTGAAATAATCCTTATACTTCTTTTTATTTTTAAAGATTACAAAATCATGATTTAAAAGACACTAGAAATGATACAAGAGTTCACTAAGCAAATAAGAAGTTAACAACAGTTGCTGCATTACATGATGCTATATTTAAATTAGCTGTTCAGAGTACCAGATATAAACCTGCAGTATTCACGTAATGTAAAAAAAAAAAAAAAAGAAAAAGAAAAAACAATAACAAGAACTTATAAGAAATTCAAAAGAGGGAAAGAAGAAATCAGAGTGAAGAAAAATAAGCATGAACTGCTTTTTTCAAAAGACCTGTAGAAATGGACAATATAATTATCCAAACTATTCTGCAAAGATAACGTACATATATTTCCTCGTCTTTCATTTGTTCTTCTCCTCATTCCATGTTTTCCTTCCCATTGAACAACCTCTTTCCCTTCACAGCATATGTTGTACTTTTTAGCCGCTCATTACTCTTTCTGGTTCTCACAGTAAAGAGATGATACGATGCTCACACAGGTGGATCTGATTCGTTTAAAGTATCAACATAGTTTCTAGCTGCATCCACTTAATGCAAAAGCCTCAAATTTATCATTTTGATAGCTGAATAATACTCCATTGTGTAAAAATGCTGTAACTTTTTTATCCATTCCTCAGTTGATGGGCATTTGGGATGTTTCTAAGAGTTATTTATGACAATGGCACTGCTACAGGTACAGCAACTGGGGTTCAGTCCCCCAAGTGTCATGCTGTCCCTTCCCCTGGGGAACACTGAGACTGCGACTGAGATTGGGAATGGTGTGGCATGCCTGTAATTCGGTGCTTGAGAGGTTGAAAGCAGGAGGATCACTACAAGTTCAATCTGGGTAGTGAAACCCTGTGGACCCTGTACTAGCATACAAAAAAAAAAAAAAAAATGCACTGCTTTAAATATGGGTGCACATAAATCACTATGGTGTGATTATTTCAGTTCTTTTGGAAAAAATGCCTAGGAGGGGAATCGCTGGCTTCAATGGGACCTCCAATTCTAGCTCTTTGAGTAATCTCCATATTGATTTTCGTAAGAGTTACAGCAGCCTGCACTCCCACCAACAGTGGAAAAGGGCTCTTTTTGCCCAAATGTCTCTCCAGTATTTGTCCAATATCCATTTTTGAATTGGGTCTCTGAATTACAGAGGCCTGACTTTTTTTTTTTTTTTTGATTTTTTTTTTTTTTTTTTTTTTTTTTTTTTTTTTTTTTTTTTTTTTTTTTTTTTTTTTTTTTTTTTTTTTTTTTTTTTTTTTTTTTTTAATTCTTCCTTCTTTTTCTTTTTTAAATGTGTTTAGGACAGTTATCTATGGGGTCCACAAGGTCTCACTGTGTAGATCGGACTCATAGTGATTCTCCTGTTTTCAGCCTCCCAAGAACTGGGATTACAGGCCCGTGCTACCACGCCCAGTCTCAGTTGCTATCTCTACATACCCCAGGGGTGGGGTTGGCACAGCCGGCTGGGGGCTGAAAACTAGCCCATGCATTCTGCCTAAGAAGATGCTTCAATCTGCTCAGCTATCTGGCCAGCCCCCACTTTTAATTCTTTATGTGTTCTAGGGAGGAGTTTTATTTTTTCTGATGAACAGTCTGATATAATTGTCTCCCAGTTTTTCTTTTCATTGTTTTGGTGATTTATTTTGATATGCAGAAACTTCTCAAAATGATGACATCCCAACTGCTCATGCTTTTAAGGTTTTTTTTTTTTTTTCTGTGCAGTTTTTTTTTTTTTCATGAAGTTTCTACCTATCCCTATGTCCTTAAGACTTCTAGCTAGTTTCTCTTAAGAAGATTTAGTGTTTCAGCTTTAATATGTAAATCTTTGATCCATTCTGACTGTAGTTTTGTGTGGAGTGATAGGCATGGGTCTATTTTAAGCCTTCAGAATGTAAAAAACCAGGGCTGGGGAGATAGCTCAGTAGAATAAGTGCTTGCCTGGAAAGCGCACAGGCCTGAGTTCAATCCCCAGTTCCTCAAAACAAAAGTAGAAAATCAGTATTTCCAGAACCATTTATTAAAGAGGCTATCTTTCTCCCAGTCAACATATTTTGTCCCTCTGTCAAAGATAAGGTCTCTGGACAGCACGCTATCTCAGCATACCAAGTGCCTGCTTATGCAAGCACACGAGCCAGGCTTTGATCCCTGGCACCACATGGGATTCCAGTCCTGCCACTGCAGGGCATGCTGAGTCATCCACTGAGACCGGGTGCGGTGGCCCATGCACTGGGGAGGCTGAAAACAGGAGGGTCACTAGGAGTCTGAGTTACGCAGTGAGGTCCTGTACCAAATGCATTAAAATAAATAAATAAAATACAAAGATAAGGTCACTGAGTGTGCTTGTAGTTGTGTCTACTTCTGCTAATCTTCCTACCCCCATACATTGATGGTGAGGGGCAAAGTTACCTCTTAGCTCCTTGAACTCTAAGGGGATGTGGCAGAGGCATGGCTGTATGAGAGTTTGGAAAGACGTCTGCAGTCTTGTTTGCTGGTTCTTCCAGGTTATCTGTAGTATATAGAAGGAAAGTACAGGTTGCACTGGTCTTGTGGAAAGTTCACTGCAGAAGCTATGAGTGAAAGCAATAATGAAAGACTAAGTGAAGAGGCAGCACCCTCTTCCTGCCACGCACTGTTCTCCTTTCGTCATGTCCTCTGGGATTGCTGGGGTTATCAACAGTTTTGCTATTTTCCCTACTTCCTGAGCTGCCTTCTACAGCCCAACATATTGAGGAAATGACTAAGGGACTCCACTAAATTGTAGAAGCCAATGGCTGGATCCTTACTAACAAAGACATCAAACCACTTTTCAATGAATGAAAAGATGAAAGGTGAAATGGTCATCTTTCCCATTAATGGGACAAAGTGCTTGCCATTTGCAAGCCTTAAGAAAGACAGGTTCATTTTTGTCTCAGTGTTTCAGAGTGTGCTCAGCTGGCTGAGAAACAGAAACATCAAGGAGAAAACACAAGTCATGAGTGTACTGCTCATCTCATGGTAGTAAGAAGAAAAGAGTAGGTGAACAGTCGCAGTGAGAGATATTTCTTTTAGTTACACACCCAGAGACCCACACACTCCAACTGGGTCTCACCCTTGAATAGTCCTTCCATCTAAGAACGCATACACTGGTGCATATAGTGTGTCCCCAATCACCTGTCTACGAGTTTTTAATCTAGTCCATTAATAACCTACACTGACAAAAGGGAGATTTAAAGAATCCTATATACTTTTCCCCCTTTCTTTTCTGTTTGTCATTGTTTTCCTTTTCAATGTAAAATTTCCTCAGGCAAAGAAGATGCAGTGTCTTTCCTTTTTTCCCAAAAGTTTTGACAACTTAAAATTATTCAAGATCTCTGAATTCTGAGAGTTGTCACTTTCCCTGTTGTTAATATATCCTAATCTTTCTCTGTAATTATACTGTTACAACACACACACACACACACACACACACACGCACATGCACACGCACACACACACACACACACACACACACACACACACAGAAAAAGTACCATGCAGTAGGATGTATTCAAATATTGCTCTACATCCCCTATCCTATGACATCAGATGCTGAGTTAATTAGTGAAGTTCTCTATATAAGTTTAAAATCTTTTCTGCTTGAAGTTTTGCATTTTCTTCCATGCCTTGAGGCAAGAATTAAAGTTTGTGCTTGTAACTCTTTCCCTTTTAACACTGCTATGCGCTTTCTCCATTGATGTAACAGGAAGGATAATGACCAAGTTTCCTAACAAAGGCCAAAATAGCAATGGCAGAGTAAGATGGAATTTTAATGTTCTCTCACAGTGTCATCCAGATATTAGTAGCCTAGGGCTGCTGTGACTGTTTCTCCACGTAGCTGTGACATCCTACACTCTTGGAATCCATACTGCGTTTTAAAATTGCTGCTTCAGTTCCTTTTGCTGAGACTCTTCTCTTTTTTAACTAGTGAAATATTGAAAGAGGAAGTGAAGAGTAGGCCTCTTTGTTTAATAACGAGATCCTGAAGCTTCACAAATATTTTGGTTTGCAACACACTGGCTGCACCGCAAGCACATGGGAATATCTAGCTGCAGCTTTCTATTAAAAGAACAGGAGCAACACAAATAAAGGGAATCAAAAGTTAGTCTGTAGCACCATGGAACTGCTCATCCTTAAACAGATCAACCCCATAGTGACCCAATAGTCACAGCTTCATTCTCAGTGAATGTATGGGTATGAATTTCTGATTTGGTATTGGAGTATCTACATACATGTATCTATGTGCTATATAATGGTATTCCATCTAATACATACACACCAACACACACAAACACAGACACAGGCACACACACACACACACACATTCCATACCTTTGCAAAATATCCCCAATTTCATTCAAAGTCCTGTTGCTTTCTACTTTCATCATCAGGTTTCTTTAAAGTGGCCAACAAATCCCATCACTGCAAAAGAAAAGGATTGTACTATGAGCATACTATAGGGCTTACCAGATACCTCAGCAGATGAAAGTGCCTGCTTAGGCAGGGCTCAGTGACAGAGATTTAGTCCCCAGCCTGCTATGCCAGCCCAGTCCTCGGGGTGCGCTGAGACTGGTGTAGTGGCACGCGCCTGTAATCCCAGTGCTTGGGAGGCTGAAAACAGGAGGATCACTATAAGTCCAATCAGTTGTAGACCCTGTATTATATACAAAAAAAAGGAAAAAAGTGTATAATTAGCGATGCAAAAGTATGATTCATCAAGCAGTAGAATGAGGCTGCTAGTCATTCTTTCCTTTGTATCTATTTGAATATTTTATTGACCTCTATAAAAAGTTGAACCCCAATTGTTGAATCAACATTTTCCATGAGTTCTGGGATAAATATGTTATTTTCCTTGAGCATCCATGTAATATGTTTAGACTACTGTGTGTGATCAAGTTCTCTTAGCATCTTGCTTTGAATTTTTCCTATGGTATTAGTTACGTTTTAAAACATAAAAATTAGTTTTCACAACTTTTAATCTGCATTGTTAATATTTTTATTATTACTTCTTTACTGTTTTCCCTGTTTGTCTTTTTGGCTGCTATACAAATTTGTAAACTGATAAAGAGATCACATATTAAGCTTTTGTCTTCTGAAAAGAATTCAGTCTATAATTTATATGGCATTTCAAAGTATTTATTCAGTAGCTAATAGTTTTAGTTTTAAATTTAAGCTTCCATAGCTTTAGTGATTCCTTATATTTAAAAAAAAACATGAATGCAAATGTTGAATTTCTAAGTAAATATCCACAATTCTCTAACTCATCTTGTGTCAACCACTGTTGAATAATCAAAACTAGTAAGAAAAAGCTGGAGTCCGGAGCATGCGCCTGAGAGCTCTGCACCTTGGTTTGCCACTTTCTGAGACTTCTACTGGCTGCACGCTGCATGGGAAGGACTCTGTGGGACCTCAAAGCCACCCAATGGTGGCAATTACCTTCAAGGATGTGGCTGTGTACTTCACTACAGAGGAGTGGGCTTTGTTGGATCCATCTCACAAGAAGATTATAGAGATGTGATGAGAGAAACGTTTAAGAATTTTGCTGCTATAGGTAGAGCCTGGAAACACCAAGAAGTTAAAAAAGAGCACAAAAATGACTATAGAAATCAAAGAAATGAAGAGTTGGAGAAATGCTGCCTAGTTAATATGCCCACTGTATCTCATACTGGAATGAAGATATATAAATTTTGGGGATTAGAAGAGAAGCTGTATAAATATAATGAACATGGAAGAACCTGCAGTGATTTTAACTCCTTTAAGAAGGATGCAAGAACAAAGACTGGAGACAAATTATGTGAATGCAATGATAAGTGTGAAAAATCTTACTCAGACTTTACTGAAAGAACTGAACTTACACGGAGAATTTTTGTATCTAATGAAAAGTTGAAAAATTCCAGTGCACCCAACAGTGTTCAGATTCATATGAAAAATCACACTGGCGAGAAGCCTTATGCATGTAAACAGTGTAGGAAAGCTTTTAGTACACAAAAAAGTTGTAAAAGACATGTAAGTATTCACAATGGGGAAAAACACTCTATATGTAAGCAATGTAGAAAAGCTTTTAGTACACAAATTTCCTGTAAAGTACATGAAAGAATCCACACTGGGGAGAGACCATATGTATGCAAGCAATATGGGAAAACTTTTACAACACAAGGTTCATGTACAGTACATGAAAGAATTCACAATGGGGAGAAATGCTATGCATGTAAGCAGTGTGTAAAAGTTTTTACAACACAAGGTTCGTGTACAGTGCATGCAAGGCTTCACACTGGGGAGAGACCCTATGCATGTAAACAATGTGGGAAAGCTTTTAGAACACAAAATATTTGTAACACTCATGAAAGACTTCACACTGGGGAGAAATGATATGTATGTAAACAGTGTGGGAAAGCTTTCCTCACATATGGTGTCAGAAACATGAAAGAATCCATACTAGATAGAAAATGTATGCAAGTAATATTTTAATACCAAAACATGTTAAGGTGAATCTGAAAACACCAAGGAGAACTGTATGTAAACAACAAGGGGGAACTGTTTTATACAAGGTTGTCGTAAATTATATAAAAAAAACTCACACTGGAGAAATTCCTGTGTGTGTAATCAATGAAAGCTTTAGCATAAAATGTACTTTTCAAACAGAAGAAGTTACATGGGAGAAGCCTGTCTGAGCAATGTGGCAAAGCTTTTATCACCATAGCTATTAATTGTCAAAGACTTAAAAGGCTTACACTTGGGCAGGGGAGATGGCTCAGAATAAGCGGTTGTCTGGCAAGCACAAGGACCTGAGTTCAACTCCCAGTTCCGCCATAAATAAATAAATAGCTCACACTTGACATTAATTCAATTTATCAAAGCAATGTGGAATAGCTTTCAGTATATCTGGTGTTTTACAAAAGAAAATGACACACTAGACAGAAAATATGTATGTAAAATATATGGGAAAACTTTTTTGTCTTAAGTCACTGGAGAGAAAGTTTTTGAGCATAATATGATGATCCTGTGAAAGTTTCTTATGTAGTGAAATTTTATAGAACTAATTAATACAAAATGCTTATTTCTCTGTATAAATTCCATAAAATATAGTCCTAGATGGAAAAATCCTGAAGCACATACAGTAAGTCACTTAAGTATTGGGATTATGTTTTTACAGTGTTTAGTATAAGAATATTGAGTTAACAATTAGATATTTTTATTTTTCTGATCTTAATACATGGTGTTTTAGTTAAGCATGATGAATACAAATGTATTTTACTTTCAATTTGCATTACTTATGTAAATTTCATTTGCTCTTTAAAATTAGATATAGGCCATAAATTTATTTTGTTAATTTTTAAAAAAAATTTTGAATTCTGCCATTACATTTGTTTTAAAATTTTGTTGTGTACTCTATTCGTGTAACAATAAATTTTTTAAAATTTGATGCCATATTTTGTATTGATATATTCAGAGACTTGTGAACATGCATTTTTTTCAAAGTTGATTTGTTTTTGCCTAACTTGTGAATTAGCAAGTTGTGTTTCCCATATGACAAGAGACATGCTTGTATCCCTTTGTTGTATATTATATTGTGTATTATTATTTCATTCTGGGGCAAATATTTATAAAATTTTGTTTCTTACCATCAAAAAGAAAAAGAAAAAGCTGGGTGTGGTGGCAGAGGTCTGTAATCCCAGCCCTTGGGAGGCTGAGGCAGGAGGATTGTTCTGAGTTCGAAACCAGCCTGAGTGTTACAAAGTGATCTTCAGGCGAGCCTGAACTGTGTAGCAAGACCCTGTCTCAAAAAGAAAAAAAAGAAAAATTTATTAAGAGTTAGACTGTAAGGAGGTCTTTGATTTTTCACTGAGTGCAATTCAGTAGGAAAGTTTGCCTCCATCAATTAAGCTGTAGCTGAGGTTACAGTGACATGAAGATTACTTACCCAAAGACTGTGCATTTGAAACTGTCAGGTGCATTGTGAAGCACTTAGAGGACTCAATGAAATGCACATGCTGTCCCCAGCGCCTGCCATGTAACCCGGGATTATGCAGCTTCAACGACCAGTCCAACCACATGGATGCTGCTAATCCACGAGCTCTACTCTGGATGTGAATGTGACAACTGCTGCATGATCAGTTATACCATTTCTCCTTGATAAGTGCATCTGGTTTAAGCAAATGAAGGCAGGAGCACATGCAGGCATAAGCCCGTATATTGATTCTTTGCTATGTCTTAGACATTTGTCTTTGTGTAGTTTTTCAGGGTTTTTTTTTGGTATTTTAGAGAAGGGTCTGCAGTATTTTCAGGGTCTCACTACTAGATCAGACATGTAGTGATCTGCCTGTCTATAGACTCCTAAGAGCTGGGATTACAGGCGTGCACCACCATGCCCAGTCTCAATTGCAGTCTCAGGGTGCCTCAGAAGCAGGGCCAGCAAAACAGCCCTGGGAATCAAACCATTGGCCCTTGTGCCTGCTTGCAGGTTTTTTAATCTTCTGACCTGTTTGACTGGCCCGCTATGTATAGCACAGAGTCATGAATCAATCAAATTTCTCATCTCAAGGATGTTTTATCTATGCATGTGGATGCATGTGTGTGTGTGTGTATGTGTGTGTGTGTGTGTGTGTGTGCAAGCATTGGGAAAAAGAGAGTGAAGCAGAAAAGGAGAATGGCAGAAATTAAACAAGTCTGTCAATAAAGCAATATTACACAAAGGGGATCTTTTGCTGAGAATATTTCAGTTCTTTTCATCAGTTTAGTTATTAACCTAACCAGTTTTCTTGCACAAAAAATGGCTGTGTCATTCTTTAGCAAATTTATGTAAAGAAAATACTCTATATCCCTGTGGTATGTATAGTCCTCCTAAACAATTATTATGCTGGACATAATCTGGCACATGACAACATGGATCTCAATCTCAGCCAGCAGAACTTTCCTGTAAATGAATGCATAGGTAAGTTGCACAAAGAAACCGCATGAGTTTGAGGCCATCTTGGGCTACATAGTGAGTTCAAGGCTAACCTGAACTACTAAACGAACAAACAAATAAACAGAAGAATAAATAATACATATAAGACCGGTTATGTTGTCTGTTGAAATGATGCATACCTGTGATTTTAGAACTTTGTAATTTGAGGCAGGAGGCTTGCAAAATATAGCCCATCTTGGGAAACTTAGTGACTTATTGAATCATGCTTTCAAATAATAAATGAATCAATAAATAAACAAACAAACAAAAAAGGAGGTACATAGCTCAGTGCCCAATCCCTGGGTTAAATTTTAATAACAACAAGGGAAATCAAAATACAAAATGCTGGGTCAAACTGGATAAAAAAGAAGATTGTTAATAAGCAAATTTATGTGACTTTTTATGCACTAAAGAAGAGAAGAAAATAATACTGACAGGAGAATGACAAAATAGTACAAAATAAAATTTAGGCCCGCCCAGGCCCAGAGACTGGCCAGAGATAGCAACTGACTCCAGCGGCCTCCTGAACCCCGCCCCAAGCTCTCTCAAAGAGTGGGAATATGCATGACTCACCAGGCTTCCCAGATCAGTGAGTGTGCACAGACCCACCAGGGCCAGGCCAGCCCACCTGGAGAGTGGAGTGCCTGACAAAGGAGGGCTGACTCCAGGAATTTTCCAGATCCTCACACCAAAGCCAGCCAAGACAGTGGGAATTTTCATTACTTGCTCTGCATCCCAGTTTGGTTCATGCTCACCTGAACAGGGAACCAACAGAGGGGAACCACAGGAGCTGCAGCAAAAAGGAACTGAACACAACACCCAGATCCAGGATAGGCATACCTGGATAATCTCAAACTTAATAGACTGGCACCCAAATCTCATAACAAGCTAAGATTATAGCTGCATCAAAGCTCTAGACCAAAGGTCAAAGATCAGTGCTATACAAAATGACAAAGACAAGGGGAAAAACGCAATCCCAGACCTCAAGTCCACCAGTAAAGGCAGAGGACAGCTGCAATGAATGAATTAACAGATACTGCAGCAAAGGAACAACAGCAGAAAGCTATAGAGGAAATAAAACGAGAAGTAATTCCCCAAATTAAAACAGAAATATTTGAATACATAGTATCTGAAATAAAGAATCCATTCCAGAAACATTGGATGGAAAAATAATGCTCACCCAGAACAAGTGCAGAGAGCACTATTCCGGCTGAAACGTATGAAATAACAGGATCTGAAGCAAAGACACAACAGCAGAAAGGTTATGAGGAACTCAAAGCAGAAATAATTTCTGAAATCAAAAAAGAGTTCTTTGAAAAAAAAGAATTATTTCGAATCATAGCATCTGAAATACAGAAACAAGTCTGGAAATATACAGAGGAAATCCAACTTAAATGAAACATTGCAGGAAAAGAATTAATAACTACCTCTAAAGAAGACAAAGATAAAAAAAATTGAGGAGATCAAAAATGTGATGGATTTCTTGCATGAGCAATACAGAAAAGAAATAGAACACATGAACCACAGTCAAAGAGATATAGAAGAACAAAAAATATCAATCACGAGTCTACAAAACCGTTGGAGTAAAAATGAAGACAGAGTTTCAGATCTTGAAGATGCCAGTGCAGATAGAGAAAAGATGAGAAAGGTTCTCTTAAAAACAATGATAATGCAGGAAAAAATAATACATCACCTGCAAGATGATGCCAGAAAGAACAATGTGAGAATAATTGGTATCAATGAGAAGGAAGGAGTCAATACAAAAGACATAAAAAGAATTTGGGGAGAAGTAATCGCAGAAAACTTCCCAAATATGAGGAAACAATCCAACATTCAGGTCATGGAAGCATACAGAACACCAAATAATTTCAACCCAAGTAGAAACACACTGAGACATATAATAGGTAAGATCCCAGAAATCTAACACAAAAACAATATACTGAAAGCTGCTAGAGAAAAGAAGCAGCTCACAATCAAAGGAAAACCCCATCAGAATTACAGCCGACTTCTCTACACAAACAATGAAGGCAAGGATAGCATGGAGCAGAGTTCTTCAACTCCTACATGAAAACAAATTCCAGCCCAGACTATTACACCCTGCAAAACTCTTTTCAAGTTTGATGGAGAAGTGAAGTTCTTCCACAACAAAGAACAACTAAAGAATTTCATGATGACAAAGCCAGCCCTTCACAGGGAGCTGAAAGATGTTCTAGAGAGAGACCACAATGACCAGAACTCCATGAAAGAGAATGGAAGGAACCCACTAAATAGGACAGAAAATTAAACACAGGTTACAAAGGAGTAAACAACTGCAGGTAAATATGACAAACATAAGTCAGCATATTTCAATTATAGCCATCAATGTAAATGGACTCAATTCTCCAATTAAGAGAAATAGACTGGCACAGTGGATTAGGAAACAAAATCCAACAATATGATGTATACAAGAAACACACTTAACTCAAAAGGACATTCATAGGCTCAAAGTCAAAGGATGGAAACAATACTACATGCCTCAGCACCTCAGAAAAAAGCAGAGTAGGAATTCTGTTCTCAGACAGTCTCAACTTCAAACCAAGAATGATCAAACGACACAAATAAGGTCACTTTATATTGGTCAGGGGAAAAATTCAAGAGCAAGAGGTATCTATGCACCAAACACAGGAGCACCCAACTATGTAAGACAAATCTTTTTTTTTTTTTCCATTTATTTTTATTTTATTAAAATACAAATGTCAATCAGACAGTTTCAAAACACCTTAACCATACAGAGTCGATGAATTAATACATTGCAAACTGTTTTCATAACGTTTTGGTACTGTACAAGGTGCATACATGAAATTATATTTACAGGTTTTTTTTATAGCTGAATTATATCAAAGATTCAATAATTATTTACCTAGTGGATGACCATAGCACTAAAAGCCGACATAATATCCTGTCCAACCACCAT
>PVKA01037298.1:0-21109 GCA_004027165.1 Ctenomys sociabilis | reverse complement strand
TAGATTTTACAGACCAATCACAATCATACACGTGTTCAGATGTCATTGGTAGGATCATAAAAACGGCGGGCTTTTCCCTGGATAGGAGGAGCCCAGGCACGGCAACAAGAACCAGAAGCCGGATGTAAGCGCCATCTTGGCAGACACGATGGGCGGGGGAGCGAGGAGCGGTCGCCATCTTGGAATGGCTCCCGACATAAGATCCCTTCTACCGCCTGTCTTCTTTCAATGCAAAAATGGACATCCCATGTCTTCAAGGATGTGAGGAGGCAGTGTTCAAGCAAGTTAATACAATCCCATACCCTCATCATCTGCTTTTACCCCTTGTTTGTCTGTCTTGGTAAAAACTGTATTTTATTTTTATTTTTATAAAATAAAATATTTTATTTTGAGGCATGTTTGTATTCTCCATCAATACTTGGCAAATTCCCAAATGTCTTTCCAGTTCCCATCCAGTCAAAATACAGAACAGTTCACAAACTTTAGGTCTCATCTCATTCCACTCCTTGAAATGTAGTATGTAAGTTTAATCAATGCTCTTGTTGAACTAAAACATTTAATTTGACAGTGTTAGACCTTTAGGTTGCTGTAAACCTCTCTTCCTCCCACCGGCTTCTTCAGTTTCTAAACTGTTGATTACTATTTCCCACCATCACAACAACAAATGAAAAAAAAATCCACAACAGTATAAAAGCTCAGAGCAACTTCTCAGTTCTAAGCCAATCTCAAAACCTAGCAGTTGTGGACAAGACAGATGTTTTTCAAAAGGAAAGTGAACCAAAAGACAGAGGGAGGGCTGTAAAAGACAGAAAAGAATCCAGATGTGTCATACACATTTGCCAGCTGCCCACAAGGAATGCAATCATTATGGATTGCAAACATGTGCTAATAACACTACAAAATAAACATAAAATTTAAGCTAAACTATCATTAGCTCACTGGGAAATGCTTGGAAACATAAAAAGTTGGTTATCATTCATCTAAATTATGAGAGTTAATTAGCAATTACATGAAAGTATGTTGTTCTCTGAGGAGTCCATATCAAATGTGAATTCAAAATAGAACTTTCAGTTATCAAACTGATACGATTGTGCAAAATTGTCCATATTCTCTTTATTTCCCAATTTGAGCTAGTTATTTCTGTGCATTTTTTGGCCATGTCTGTACATAACTAATTATTAATTTCACAGAATCTACTTACCACTCTAGCCCTCCCTCCAAATAATTCTGTGACCTAAATTAAGGCAATTATTTTATTGGAAAAATGTTCTAATATCTTGGCTCTCTGTTCTCAGTCTCATTATTGTGATTAGGAGCTAGTCATCAAAAATCAAGTGATACTGACTCCACACTGGTTGATGTTAATAGCATACAAGTTTTTACCTTAGTTTCCATCTGTGTTATCAAGAGGGAAAAGAAATGTGTAGTCAACATTTTAAAATAGCCAACACCTGTAAGCAGGTTTGTGGGCTGGGGGTTTGATCCCCTGGGCCTGCCATGCCGGCCCCACCCCCAGGGTGGGCTGAGACAGGAATCGAGACTGGGCATGGTGGCACCCCCCTGTAATCCCAGTTCTTGGGAGGCTGTAAACAGGCGGCTCCCTATGAGTCTGATCTAGTCATGAGACCCTGAACACCCTGTAGACCCTTCCCTATAGTACAAAAAAAAAAAATAGCTAGAACTTATTTTCCACAACATTAAAGAGTGTTTCCAGTCTCTACCCTTACTTCCTACACTTGGTAAATTTTTCTTTTTTTCTTCCATTGCATACAGTATCAGTTATAAAGAGAACACTGTCCATAGCTCAGACTTAAGAAGGCAGAAGTTTACTCCTCTTACAGAGCATCTACACTAAATTCAAGCCTTTATTTGGTGGCTCTCAATACTTTGATGTTTTTGCATGTTCTTGATATTAATTCCTTATTACATGGGTAGCTTGCAAATATTTTCTCCCGTTCTTTAGGTTTTCTTTATACTTTTCTGCTGGATGGTTAAGACCTAGATAGAGCAAGCCTTATATATCGACACATGTACTTTGTTTCTTATGAGGTCAGTGAAGTCCTCTCAGGGTTAATCTTGTAATCCTGTACCTTATTCTGTAGATCCTTTGTCTTGGTCATCCATGTAAATGAGTCACAGCCAATGCTTGACCAGTTTGCTCTCCGTGAGAGCCTGAGAGAAAGTTTTCTCTTCATGTGACTCTCCCCAGCCACACTATAGAACTTTGGTCTCTTCCCTCTGTGGCTCCATAATCTCCTTTTTCAGAAAATTTGGAGCAAACTGAGTTTCATGATGTTGCAGTACAGGTTCTCCTATGTCCTGAGTCTTCGCTGACCTTGAAAGGCTAGGGCCAAAATGTTGACTGGCCTTGTGGCTCTTCTATTTCTCCAACTTTGATCTGTGAACTTAGTTTGTTAACCATCCAGAAGAAAAGCTGATTAGTATCCTGCAGCATATGCCATTCACTTTGCCTTATCTGACTCAATTGATTTTAGTTGTTGTTGTACGTCTCCTTTTGTATTTCTGCTTTTCGCTTCTTATACTAGGGAGACTATACAATATTTACACATGTGTGTCTGGTTTATTTCATTTATGAGTATATGTTCAAGTGGCATCCACTTCAGTATAAATGCTTCAAACTTATCATTCTTAATAGCTGAGTAATACTCCATTATATAGAAATACCACATCTTTTTCAACCATTCCTCATGTGATGGACATCTTGGTTGTTTCCAAGATTTTGCTGTCACACATTGCGCTGCTATAAACACAAGTACACATATATCACTATGATACAATGTTTTCAGTTCCTTTGAGAAAATTCCCAGTACGGGGATAGCCGGCTTGAATGAGATTTCCAGTCCTACTCTTTTGAGGAGTCTCCACACTGACCTCCACAATGGTTGTACCAGTCTACATTCCCACCAGCAGTGGAGAAGTGTTCCCTTTTCCCCACAACCTCTCCAACATTTGTTGTTGGTTGATTTCCTTATGATAGCCATTCTTTCTGGAGTGACATGGTATCTCAGTGTTGTATTTATTTCACGGATGACTAGCAATATGGAGCATTTTTTCATATATTTATTCACTTCTTTAATTTTGTCCTCTGAGAAGTGTGTAGGTTGTCTTTTAGTTCTGCTGATTATTTCATTTGCAGTGCTGAAATGTGTTAGTTTGATATAGTTGGATTTATCTAATTTTAATTTTATTATTGGTGACCTGGAGTTCTATCTAAAAGATGTCAATTGGGTATACTAATATTATGAAGTATTTCCTCTATGTTTTCTTGTAATGTCCTAAATTTGACTTTTATATATAGGTATTTTGTCCATTTCAGTTGATTTTTATATTCATTGAGATGGGGAGTTTTAGTTTCATTTTTTAACTCATGTAGACTCAATTTTTCCAGAATTATTTAACATTAAAAAGAGGCTGTTTTGGTCTACTGTAAAGTTTTGGAGACTTGTTCAAATTGAGCTGCCTATTTAAATATGAATTAATTTCTAGGGTCTGTGTTCTGTTAAGTCTGTCTACATATTTTTAAGCCATGCCCTATGACTATATAGTTTGTTAGAAGTCAGGTATTATTATACCGCTAGGTATTTTCCCTGCTCAAGTCATCATGCCAGTTCTATAGTATGACAGTTAAGTCAATGATCATAGACTTAAAACTCCAAAATCAAAAGAAAAAAATTAACACACCCTCCTCTACACAGGGTATGTAAGGTATTTTGTCTAACACATGGCATTCTGGAGTTCTATCTGAATTCTAGGATTGCTTTTTTCTGATTCTACAGTATGGTTATTTTTACATTAAATTTTCTGACCCATGAATACATATTATTCCTTTTTTGTATCATTTACAAAATGTTTTAATTTTCATTGTAAAGATCTTTTTCTTCCTAAATATTTTATACGTTTATACCTATTTGAATGGAATTGCTTTCTTCATTTTGTTTTTGTACATTGATCCTGTATTCTGAAACTTTACCAGAAAATTTAGAATTGAACAAGTTGAGTGGTGTTTAGGTGTTTCCATGTATGGAATTATATCGTCCACAAACATGAGTCATTTTTGTTTAAAATGTAAGCACCCTTTTATTTCTTTCTCTTAAGACTTTGAAGGAGCTGGGGAGATAGCTCAATAGAATGAGTGCTTGCCTAGCAAGCACAGTATCCTGAGTTCAATCCCTAGTCCCACAAAAACAAAATGTTTGAATGAAACCATGCCATAGAATGCATATGACACTTTCAGTACCATATTAGGTAAAGAATGATAGTGTCAGATATTGTGGTCTTAATTTTACATAAAATATTTTATTTTCCCTTTTTAGTATGATACTGATTGTGATAAGTATATATATAAGCTTTAGTATTTTGAAATATGTTGTTGAAGTTTCAACTTCATAAAGTATTGAATACTATCAAGTGCTTTTCTTTCTCTTATTTTTTTTTTTTTGTGAGAGGGTCTTGCTATGTAATTCAAGCTAGCATTGGAAGCCACTCTGCATGCCAGGCTGGCCTTGAACTCACAGCAATCCTCCTGCCTCAGCATCCCGAGTGCTGGGACTGCAGGCTTACACTACCATGACTAGATCAAGTATTTTTTCTGCATATATTAAATGATAATTGCTTTCATTCTATTGATATGTTTAATCATCTTTGCATCACAGAAATTAATATAAATTTTAATCTTTTTCATGTTCTATTAATTCAATCTCAAAGTATGTTACTGAAAATTTTTGCATTTATATTCATAAGGGAGATGTATTTATCATTTTCTTTTTATCTTTGTCTAATTTTTTATATCAGATTGATTCTAGTCCCATTAAAATATTAGAAGAGTCCTCTCAATTTCAATTTTCTGGAAAAAGTTAATAATGTAAATTACTTCTTTACTGTCTTCCAGAATTGTGCACTAAAGTCATTGGGTCCTGAAATTTTTTTAGATGAGAGACTTTTAATTATTGCTTTGATTTCACTCATTGACCTGTTCAATTATTTACTTCAATTTTGCTAAGTTTTTATGCATTCAAAAATTTATGTATTTCTACTAGTGTTCCACAATTTTAGCATATATTCTTCACAGCAGCTTCTTTTGACTCTTTCTGTGCCAACAATTGGGATGCCACCTTTTTTAATATAATTTTGATTACAGTCATCCTTTGTTTAACGACCAAGTTTTATTCCCAGACAAGGACATCAAATGAGTTGGTCACTAAATGAGGAATTTTATATAGTATATACCTTACAATATTTAAAACAAAGAAATGGTCAAAGGAAACTCTGGCTTCATGATGACTTTGCTTTTCTTGACATAAGCCTTAGGTGTAAGACTATACTACAATGTATAACATAAAATGGAATTAAAGTATTTTATGAAACAATCAGCAAATAGTGATAATTTAAATTCTTCTTTACCTATTCTTATTCCGTTTATTTCTCCCTCTTTTCAAAAATAAAAATAAAAAATAAAACAATCAGCAAGATTTACAGTGCTGTACTGTTGAATAAGCCATTTTAAGGCAATGCTTCCACTCATGATCCAGCCTAATAAGTTGGAGCTGTGGGTTCTAAGTCCAAACAGAGCACACTGTTTGTAGGTCTGAACAGTTCTTAAATAGGTACATCATTAAACAAGAAATAGCTGTAATGGGGTCTTTTTTTCTTGGTTATGCTAGTTAAATGTTTGTCAATTTTGATTATCCTTTCAAAAGAGAAACTCTTCATTTCATTGATGTTGCATATCATTGTAATAGTTTCAATTATATTTATTTCTGCTCTGATCTTTATTGTTTCTTTCTTTTTACTAATATGGGGTTTTCTTTGTTCTTGCTTTTTTAAGTCCTTGAAGCATACTGTTAGGTTATTGACTTAGATCTCTCTTTTTTTCTATGCATTTATTAATATGAATTTATTACCCTCTCTGTGATGCTTTTTCTGCATCACACCAATTTTTATACATTACACTATCATTTTCATTTCTTCTAGATTTTTATCTCTCTTAATTTCTTCAGTTACTCATTGGTCATCTACAAGTAGTTTTTCAACTTCTATGTATTTGTATAACTTCCATTGTTCTTGTTCATTCATGGCTTATTTCTGTTACAGTCTAGGAATATATGTCATCACTTTATTTTTGAAAAAACACCAAGGCTTAGTTGTGCTCTAACTTATAGTTGATCCTGGAGAGTGTCCCGCTGTATTCTGCTGCAGTTTGATGAAATGTTGTATAAGTGTCATATGCATTCTATGGCATGGTTTCATTCAAACATTTCATTTTTTTTATTTTCTATCTAGACGATCTGTACATTGGAGTAAAGCACATTGTTGAAACCTCAACTATTGTTATGTTAGTCTCTTCTCTCCTTCTAGATCTAATATTTACTTCATATATCTGTAGTTCCATTTTGGGTGCACATACATAATCATCATCTCTTTGCTGAATTGACTCATTAATTATCTTTTTGTCTCTCTAAGAATGCTTTATCTAATATGAATACAACTACTCCTGTTCACGCCTGGCTTTCATTATGATGGTGTATCACTTTCAGTCTACACATATCTTTACCAGTAAAGTGAGTTTCCTGAAGACAACCTGTAGCAGTGGGTTTTTTTCACCATTCATCAGATCTACACCTTTTAATCCATTTATATTCAAAGTTATTATTTTTAAGTACTAAATACTCCTGTAATTTTCTTTTCTGCTTGTGTTATGTATTTTATCTATTTTTGTGATTTGGTAGTTTTCTGTTACATTGTATTTTGATAAATTTTCTTGTTTCACTTCTTCTAATCATTTTTATACAGTTCTGTGTTTTCAGGGTGGTAGATATTATTCTTATGTTTTTAGTAGAGGACTCCTTAAATATTCTTGCAAGGCTGGCCTGATGACAGTTAATCCTCTTAGTTTATATGTATAACAATATATTTCATTTTTGAAGGATGATCTTACTGATATTTTGTTGTTTGATGGTTTCTGTTTTTCCCTTTGTCAAATGTCTCATCACATTTTCATCTGTCTTATAGAGTTTCAGCTGAAACATCTGCTGTAACAATAGAAGGCATTCTCTTCCTTTTTTTTCTTGTTGATTTAGAACCTTTGTCTTTTAATTTTGACTATAATAGAACTTCAGTAAAGGTCTATTTTGTTTGACTCTCATCAGCGTTTTTGAGCTTTTACCTGAATGCCCATATTTCTTTGAAGATTTAAGGAGTTTTTGGCTATTACTTCATGAAATAGATTTTCAAATTTTTTTCTCTTCACCTTCTGGAATTCTCACATGTGAATATTTCTTCAATGAAAAGTACCCCACAAGTAAGGTAATTTTCATTTTATTGAATATTTTAGGTTTATTTCTTCCTGTATGAGTAAGTTCAAAATACCTGTAGCAAGTTCAGAAACTATTCTGCCTGTTCTATTCTGTTGTAGAATATATCCATCATATTTTTATTTCACTAATTGAAATTTCTATTTCCTCAAATTTTGATTGTTTCTTATAATACTTCTTTATATTTTCCTATCTGTACTCTCATGTGTAATACTATTTCCTTAGGATCATCAGTTAAATTATTTTTCAGGCATTTCATAGTTTTCTTTAAAATTGAGACCTATATCTAGATAATTATTTTGGTCTTTTTGGGGAAAATTACTTTCCCAATTTGGATGGAAAACTATATGCATATTGGGTCACTACACTGATGTCTGTGCATCTGGCATCATATTTACCTCTGATGTCATTAGCTATAATGGAAATGCAAAGCAAAACTACAATGTGGTATCATCTTACCCTAATAAAATGTTACCCTTAAGTGTTTTCTAAAACCCCTGCAAATTCTAGTAAGGATATTATGTAATGCTGTTGGTAGGAAAGTAAATTAATATAGGCACTCTGGAGAATATTATGGAGGTTTTTCAAAAACCCTAAAATATAAATGGTTTATGTTTATGTTGTTTGATCAATTTGGCATGCCTGGGCCAGGGAGATAGTTCAGCAGCATAAGCACCTGCCTAACAAGTGTAAGGTCCTGAGTTCAATCCCCCATACCAAAGAAAAAAAAGCCTATATTTTGTAATCTAGCAACTACTTAGAAGATAACAATAAGCAATGTATTAGCCACTATAAATTTCTTATTATCTTGTTTTTCTTTTTTAATTCTGTACCATTGATTTCGTTGTTTTTATTGTTCTCCCTAAAATAAAAGAAAAAAAACCTAAAATCACAACTACCGTATCATTCAGCTATGCCTCTTCTGGATAAACATGCAAAGGAAATGAAATCAGCATGCAAAAACACCCATGTTTATGTGGAAGTATTCCCCATAGCTACAGTGTGGGAAAGACTTAAGTGACTATCAACAAATGAATAGATTATGTGTGATATACAGAATGGATTATTTTTTAGCCCTTTAAAATAATGAAATCCTGTCATTTACAGCAAAATTGATGGCCTTGGAGCACATCATCATAGATGAAATAAACTAGACCCAAAAAGACAAGTACCACATGTTCTGTCTCATGTGTGGACAATTAAATTTAAAGTTGACCTGAAAATAGGAAAGTGATTATGGGAGAGTGATTATGGGCCAAGTGTGAGAGGAGTTTATGGGAAAGGGGAGTTTTGATCTGATCACCTTAAGTGCCTGGATGGAAATATCATGCTGAACTCCTTTAACATGTACAATTAATGTGTGTTAATAAAAAAAAATTAAATTACATGGGTTTTCAGTAGGGAGAAAAGGATAATTTAACAGCATGCATCCTGCATGTCACTTAGCAAAAGCTGAGTGTGACAGTGCTAGGAACCATGTGACAGGTGGCACCCTCCAGCAAGAGACCAGTATGAACAATGACAGTGGCCTCCTTGTGCACTTTCAAGTCTTACATGTGCTTCTCACTTTTAATCCTAATCTATAGCCCCCACAGATTAAGTCACTGCCAATCTTTACATAGTTTCTCCTCTTTATCTAGTGCAAGCTTAGAATGGAGAAAGTTGACCTTTTGTTCTGAGTTGGTAAGTACATAGACATCGCTTTACATTTCTATAGAGTTCCCAGGCCAAACAGATAGACATTTGCCTGTCAGAAACAAGAGTCAATCCAAGCCAAGCCACTTCTGCCCCAAAGGTGTCTTCAACCTATCACCTCTACTTTTATCATATTCCTAAGGTTCAAAGACCAGATTCAAATACTGAATTGCTAAATTAATAAGTCCTGAGCCAGAATATTGAAACTCTGAAACACTTTACCTCTATGCCTTGGATTTCAAACTGTAGCTCACCTTCTTCCTACCCAAGAACTCTGTTGTGTACTGCAGGTTATTTCATTAATGTGCATACCAAGACCATTCAGTTTGGTACTCACCTTACACACAGCCAATCTTTGGTCTCTTTCATCAGCTCTCAGACCACACATGGCAGCTTTTTAAACTTCATTTTGGAAATAGTTTCTGGCAGACTCTGCCCAGGACCAGAAAGTCAAACCAAGGTTATTTGGGCAAAGAATTTGATTTGAAAGGAAAATTATATGATCTCTGAGTAAAAAGTCTTTTGGGCCAGAGTCTCCCTGGTTGAGTGGAGATAGAGGTCAGAGATACGAGCTAGAACAGATGCCGGAATAATGGGCAATATCCTGTGAAAGCGGACTTTTTTTGTGGTACAGGGGATTGAACTTTGGACCTTGCACTTGCCAGGCAGGCTCTTGTGCTGCTGAGTTACACCCCCAGCCCAAAAGTGGACAGTTTTGTAATTTTCCTTGACTAATTGTTCAACCAGTAACAACCAACTGGAGTGCTTTAATTCCCAGCTACCCACCACAAAAAGGCTTAGTAAATCGTTGTACATATCATTATTTTCTCAGCATTCATGAGGAAAGTAAGGAGTGGACCATTTTGTATCTGTATATTCAAAATATCAAAATAGGACAGATATACAGCTACTTTCTGTTAATGCAATGAACAGAAAGATTTGCTCTAATAGTGTCTGTGGACAGGATATCATGTCTGCATCTTGTACAATGAAAAATTACTAAGACAACAATATGCAAAGTATTAATTATTGAAACTGTCCTATTTGGTTTTGAAGCGTCTCATTGCTATTTGTTTCTCAATAAAATATTTTTTAAAAGGATTAGGTGGCTGCTCCTCTTCTTACTTTTATGATGGAATGGAGGAGATGAGTACAGAGATGAGAGACTAAGAGCTGGAATGTGGCTCTGCATTTTCTCTGTTACAATATGACAATGTGCACAGTACTGCTCAGGTATCACCAGCATGTTTAATTTATGATCTACCTCTTTCTTAAAACTATTTATAGCAATATTATAGTTTCATTCATTACAACTAATTTTACCCATTTAAATTTTGCTGCCAAGTCGAGCCCAAATCCTTCTACTGAGTGTGGGTAAGACCTTGAGAGGTTCAGGTTCACACTCTTGAAGGGGACCATGGTGCAGCCTGCAAGAAATAAGAAACTAGTCACAGTATGAGGATGCTGATAGTGATGATGATTTTATTCCTGCAACTGTACCTTTGAACACGAAATCTAAACCAACACCAAAAGACTTAAAACAAGACAAACCAAAACCTGCTTTGAAGACTTTCAGGAAGAAGATATCTTATTACAAGAGAAAACTCATAAACAAAATGGGTAGTCTTAGATGACAAGGTCTTCCAGAGAGGCATAGAAGCTGCTCTAGCTTTACCAGTTGTAGTGGTTGATATATTTTGTCAACTTGGCCAGATGACTCTGTGGCACAGTTCCGGCTGGTGAGGGTCCCGCCCTGGAGCACAGTTGGATCTGCCCCAGAGTGACTCACTAGAAAAGAGATCCTATAAAGGGAATGAGAAAGTGGTGGATGTTCTACTTCACTGAGGAACTTCAGTCTTCGTGTTTGGCTTGGACTTCATTGCCTGATCGCCTGGCTTGTAGCGCAGACTCTTTGGCCTCAGCTTGGATCCTTTGCTTGCATCACAGACTCTTCAGCGTCCATTGTAGTCTTCAGTCTTCCACCGCAGACCCATTAGCTGATGCATAGAGACTTGCACAAAGCACAGCAGTGAGCTTCAGACCTTGGGACTGAATTTTTCAGTCTGGGGTATGCAGATGCCCTCTGCACACTCCCTCATCTGACTCTGTGGCTGACTGTTGTAAGCCTGTCTTGTAATTCCTTATACATTGTATATCTTGTGCTAATATCTGTTTCTTATATTATATCTGTTCCTATAAAGTAAAACCCTGACCAATACAAAAAATGGTTCCAGGAGCAGGGTAAGATACTTCAGAAGGCTGTATATACTTTGAATCAGCACCTTCTGTATGATACTGTGTCTCCCGTAGCCAGTATTCATGGGTCCAGGAATCAAGGGGTGGGAGGAGGAATGGTACCACTCATCATTTCTCCTAGTGATACACTAGCAAAATTCTTGCTTCCTGACCCCACAAACTTATGTTCTGCTGGACTAGAAGTCCTAGTTCCAGAGGTGGGAAGGATTGTACCAGGAAGCACAGCAATGAGTTATTCAAAGAAATTGTCGACCATATCCATTTACAGCTCAGCTTAATATTATGGGTTCACGATGTATACTTCATTTTTATACTTTTATACTTTTCTGCTGGATGGTTAAGACCTAGGTAGATCAAAACTTATATACCAACACATGAACTTTATATTTCCTATGATACCACTGAAGTGGAAGCTAAGATTTCCCCCTGGTCACTTTGGTCTCCTCATGCCTCTGAAGAAACAAGCTAAAAAGGGAGTCACAGTGCTGTCGGAGTGACTGACCCAGACTATCAAGGGGAAATTGTATTATTACTCCCCAATGGAGGAAAGGAAAAGTATACATGAGTGCAGGAGATCCCTTGGGGCACCTCTTAGTATTGCCATGCCCTATTAGTAAAGTCAATGGAAAATTGCAACACTGTGAGAAGGCAGTGTGTGAAGCTGTGAGTGACAAACCTATTCAGTGGAAACCTCAAAAGTCTGAAAAAGCCAGGAATGTGGATGGTCTAAGGAAAGCTGTAGAAAGGGAGCAAAGCAGGCCTCAGAGAAAAGCCATAGGAGCTACCAGCAGAAGGGCCATAGGGGTGGAGCCACGTAAGGCTTTTGGAGCACAGGTTACGTTGAATGTCCCACATGGAACTGCAGGACTTAATGTTTGCCCTGCTGGACTATGGACTTGCTTTGGCCCTAATGGTTTGTATCCTGCTGTGTGTGCCTTTTGGAATGGTAATTTTTATCTTGTATCTTTGAATGTTGCAAGTGTTTAAGTTTGTATTTGTGCAGGGACTCACAGCTGAGAGTTTGCCTTAGATCTTGGAAGCTTGGGACTTGGACTTTTCAGTGTTGCTGAAACTGTTAGGGCTTTGGCAGCTCTTAGAGATGGACTACAATGTCTTTTGCATAAATGGATGTGCATGAGTCTTTGGAGGGCCAGGAACAAAATGTCATGGTTCTAATGTTATACAGTGTTCAAGCTGTAAAATGGTTAAACATGTGTATGTACCTGGAAATTGGCTTTAAAAAGTATATGTCTAGTTGCCAAGTTGACAAGAGGTGGATTGTGTTAGTTGATACATTGTGCCAACTTGGCCAGTTCCCACAGTTGTCAGTGTGGGGGCCCAGCCTGGAGGTGGGCAGGACCCAGGAATTGAGGCTTCCTACAATCCTGCCCAGTTTCCTGCCTCCCTACCTAGCTTCCATTGAGAAGCCCCAGTCTTCAGAGGAGCTTGACCTTCACAGCCGCACCACTTTGGAGGAGCTCCAGTCTTCGCAGTCAGCATAGAAGAAGGAGAGAGGCTTGATGGACTCCGCAGCTGCTGCTCCTCCTGTGCTCTTCATTGTTTTCTGACGCATGAACTTCTGTTATTTACCTTGGAGCCAGCAGAATATGGACTGAACCCTCCAGTAACTGTGAGCTAAATAAACCTTTCCTTCCTTCATTTTGAGTGTCAGGTATTTGTCTCAGTAATGAGTAAAAAATAACTAAGACACCAGTGAAGAAACATCCACCAGTCACCAGTGATGTGCAGAAGTCTCAAGATAAAGGCATTGAAAAACATGGTGGTAGTAAAACAGAAACAATGAAGAAGTCTCTCCATATCTCTTAATTGCAGCATAACTGGTGACTATTTAGATTTGGACCAGATCACAGAGGAAGGTGATACCTGTGCTCAAGGGAAAAGAAAAACACCCGAAGTTGCAAAGAGGCAGAGGAAGATGCTGTCAGCAGGCAGCGATGGCAGCAGTGCCAGCAACACCAAGCCAGACAGTGAAGATTATGAAAATGATTCTGATTGTGATGAGAGTGAAGATAATGAGGAAGAATTTACTATGAGAAAAAGAACAGTAAAAGAAAATATTAAAAAAGACATGCAGGTAAAATCCCCAGCAGAAAAGAAAGAAAAAATCTGAAACCAAAATGTAATGCTTTGCTGACTGCAGTAGATTTTTCTCCAGCTACAATCAAATTAGAATCTCAGTCTTTACCAAGGAAGATTTCTTCAGGGGCTACTAGGAAAGCCTTACAGATATGGAGACCTTCAGCTGAAAGCAGGAGGCCAAAGTGGGTCCCACCAGCATCTGTTAGTGGCAGCAATAGCAGCCCACTGGCAGGTGTGACTGTGAAGCCCCCAAATCAGAATCTCTGCCTCAGCTTATCCAGATTAGCATTCATTAGGCCTCTCCATCCAAAGGCCACTGATAGCCAAGTGTGGTAACAGCAAAGAGCTTATTTAGCAACTGTGTCTGTTGTTGATTTGTATTTATAGTAGAGAAAGGATTTCAATATAGAGGAGTCTGTTAATGTGTCATAGAAATGATCTTTGAGGTTGTGATCCTCTGAAAAGCTCTTCAGGACTTTGGGAGAGGTTTATTTATCAATTGTCTTCTCTTTCCATTCCTTCTGAAGAGCATACTCTTTTTTTCTTATGTGTCATACGTCACTGTCATTAGTAGGTGGCAGTTCGATGTGGAAGGAGCCATGTTGCCTGTTGGTGTGATGTTCCTTCCTAGCTCTGTCTAGTTCGTGACCATCATCATTATTTTCAGGAGACATTTCTGAAATCCTATAAGCTGTTTAAGCTACACTGTCAATTTTATTGCAAGGATGTTTTGTACTTTGTCCAAATATTACAGTACAAACTAGGACTATTTTACATATTAAAATTGTTACTCTACTATGGAATGTATCCCTTATTTGAAAATAGATGTTTGTTGTATACCATAGAATTTAATGATATTTTACAAATTCTTCACTGTCATAGATCTTAAATAAAAGAAAGTTTCAAAATGCTCTTCTTTGGGGCCAGCCAAGTAGCTCAGCAGATTAAAGCATCTGCATAGGCAGACACAGAGACTGGGATCTGATCCCCTGGCCTGCTGTGCCAGCCCCACCCCCAGGGAACACTGAGACAGTGATTGAGACTGGGCATTGTGGTGCACCATGAGACCCTATATACCCGGTCCTAAATACAAAAAAAAACAACACAAAATGCTCTTCTTTGATACTATTGCATTTACCTATCTCTATCTGCAGTTTATAAGAGTGCTATAAAGAATATTAGCCTCTTTTGTTGTAGGCACAACCAAAGGGAAGCAATTTATTTCTTAGACTGGTCACTTTACATTAAGCCACCACTTTAAGGACTAGCTGTGAAACGCATAATTGTCTCAGTTATAGTATTAAATGATACAAGTTCTTAGGAAACTTCAATTTATTATGAATAGAAACAGTAATGAATATATTTATAATAGGAATTTCAAACTGTTCCTGATTATTTGTTAGTAAAAAATGTGGTTGTTCATATTAAAAAGTGTGTAATATTCACTCCTTGCTTTGTGGAAACATCTGTGTTAACATGAAATTAGTTCTTCTGAACTATGAGTAAATAAGCAATTACCTATTAAAAAACAAACCCTGGTACCAAGAATAAAAATAAATAAAATAAATATATTTTGTTGTAAAATGTGTCCTTATACATGACATTTCATTTCACTCTGATATAATAGGTTGCATTCAAGAGTAATTTTCTAATTTAGAGCTTTTGCTTCAATACTCAAGAACAGGTTCCAATATTCATTGGATAAATGTACTGCACAGAATACTTTTTGCATAAGTGCAGTGTAAAATTGTAGGAATAGAACAGGGACCTTGACAGACATGATTCTATTCTCATTAAACTTACAATCTCACAGCAAAACATGAAATATTACAAATAATCACCAATTTTAGTAAATAGCTATAAACAGAAAAAGCACAGAAAAAATGCATGCCACACGGAGGCATGAGATTATTTCAGGTCATATCTCAAAGATCACTTACTAAAAAAATCCTCTGGAAAAAAAAAAATCCTCTGACAGCTCCACTTAAAAAAATTAGGAAGCGACCCAGAGTGCAGACCTGGCATGTGAGACCACCTGGGGCCACAAGATCCTGAATTGACCCAGAGTGCAAGCCCACCATAGAACCCTTCAGCAGAACTCCCTGCAAAGAAGCTAGAAGCAAGATCCACCCAGGTGATTTAGGAGCAGAACATCTTGCCATAGTGACACAAAGGGTTCACCTGCAAAGCTGCAGCAGGAAGAAGTGGAGCACAGCAGCCAGACCCAAGCCACACCCACCTGGAGGAGTCTGAACTTCATAGACCCAGACCTAGTGCTAAGGTAATAACTCTACCTAAGCTCTACACCAAAGTCAAATGGTACATAAAATGACAAAGAGAAGGAACAAAAAGCAGTCTCAGGTCCTGAGTCCACCCAGTACAAATGCAGAAGACACTAGTATAGAGAAAACTGGAAATCACACAGTTGAAATCTCTGAAATAATAGTGTTGGAAGTAAAAAAAACAACTTCAGAAAGGTGTAGAAGAGATCAGATCAGAAATAATTTCTGAAATAAAAAAGTAGTGATAATCATAATCAAAGAACTACTAAGTGCTTCTCAAGAATACACTGATAAAAAATAAAGAATATAAAAATAATGGAACCCCCTGAATAAGCAATATAGAAAATAGAATATATGAACCAGATTCAAAGTGATATACAGGAAATTAAAACCTCAATCACAAACTAGCAAATCCATTTGAGTGAAAGTGAAGATAGACTATCTGACCTTAAAGACACTATTGCAGCTAGTGAAAAAGTAAGCAAAGTTCTCTTACAAACAACTAGGATTCAGGACAATATAATTCAACACCTTCAAAGCAATGCAAACATGAACAATGTGAGACTAGTAGGCATCAATGAGAAGGAAGGAGTCAATACAAATGACATAAAAAAAATGGGCAGAAGTAATAGCAAAAGACTTCCCAAATATGGGGTAACAATCTGACATTCAGGTAACTGAAGCATATAGAACTCCAAATAACATCAACCCAATTAAAACCACTCCAAGACATATAATAATCAAGATCCCAAAAATTCAGCACAGCAACAGTATACTAAAAGCTGCTAAAGAAAAGAAGCAGACCACATTTAAAGGAAAAACCCATCAGAATAATGGCAGATTTCTCTTCACAAACCATGAAATCAAGAAGAGCATGGAGCAGAGTACTTCTAGTCTTGAAGGAAAACAAATTCAAACCCAGACTGATATACTCTGCAAAACTCTCAAGTGTAGCAGAGAAGTAAAATACTTCCATGACAAAGAATAACTAAAAAATTTCATGATGACAAAGCCAAACCTACACAAACTATTAAATGATGTTCTAGAGAGGGAACAAAATGATCACAACTGCATGAATGAGAATGGAAAGAACCCACCAAATAGGGCAAACAATTAAACACAGGAGAATAAGAGGTATACAATAGTAGTCTTTCAGTTTTTCTTTTGTGTATAGCAGCAAAATATTTCCATCAGCACACTCTACAAATGAACTTCTCTTGCACCCTATGGGCCATGATTCCATATGGGTCTACAGGGTTGATTTCAGGGAAATAGCTGTAGTTCAGTCCCACAAGTAACACCTGGCCACCAGTAAGTGTCATGGTCATTATCCATGTCCACAACACACTAGAATCCTATCCCTGAACTGTCAGAAGGGATGCTCATTTATTTGTCATTCCAGTGTTTATCTTATGTTTCATTCTTAGTATTTCCTTACTATCATGAAAACTTTTTCTTAGTTCAATTGTTTTGAAACATTTACTTCTTAATTAATTAGTATTTAATTTTTTGATTAATGCTTAATCTTAATTTTGTTTTAAGAGTGACACTGTATCTTTGAATTACAATTTATATAAAAGACATATGATATCTTCTCCTAGTATTAGAAACTTTAAAGATTTCCATTTTCTGTTGACTTTATATTACTTCTTCCCTGTCATTTATACATACATACACACATATATACATGAAAAAAAAATATGTATATAACTTGACATTGGATTGGTACTGTTTCATAGAAATCTTCAATGACCTTTTAAATAAGGGTTCATCTAACATATTAATATAGTCCTGCATAACTATCACTTTGAGAGCTCTTTACTGTTCATCCAGGAGCATACTGCAACTTCTCATGCCTTTTGAATTATGCTCTTTGTTATTTCCTATATGCTACGTTGGGAGGTATTAAAATATTTCAAGTTCATATAACTAGAAAATATTTTACTTTTAATTCTCAAAGGTATGTTTACTAAGTACAAAATTCAGAGGATAGATTTTTTTCTTTCAGTCTTTTAATTAGTCTACTTTTGTACACATTGGGTCCTTTTGTTCCTTTCTAATGTGGAATAAGATGCTATTTAATTTTGTTCCTCAATAACTAATATTTTTGTGTATACTTTAATCCTTACAGTAAGTTTTGGACAATTTCATTTTTGTGTATCTTGATATGATTTTATTTAAATTTCTTGTGCAAAATGTTCATTTTTCTTAGAAATGTGGTATTATAAGTTGAACTAAATTCAGAAAATTTAAATCTTTAAATATTTATTGCCTCCTCCCTTCTCCTTTGAGAATTCTAATTATATGGATATAAGTTTCTTGATTTTGACACAGTGAACTATTATGACTGATCTGTAAATTCTTTCTTCATTTTTATTTTGGACAATTTTTATTGTTATTATGTTTGTAAAGAATTCATTTTCAATTTGAAATCTATGAAAAAATTAAAATAAAAAGTAATCATCCCACTACAGCACCCTTATCATCTTATAACTTCTATTTTCTCATATGTACATGCACACAAACACATGTGCCCGTGCACAACATCGGCATAGCTGCGCTGCTTTCCTGAGTATTCACATGTAAGTTCTGTGGTGGTAGCACCATTGCCTTTGTATTGTTGGGACTTTTACTTTTTTTCTGGGACCAAAATACTGCCTGGTATAGAATAGGTACTCAATAGAAAATATTGCCTATATCAACGGCAGTGACATGCGGAGAATTTTCCAGGCAGAAGAAACAGGCAAAGTCTTGAGGCTGGAATCCTCAACTCGTGGACTTTGTGTGGCTCAGTGGCTGGAGATGAGAGTGGAGACATGGACAGGAAGCTTGTGCTGTGCCTTATATGCAAAGGTAAGATTAAGCTTTATTGTAAATATACTGAAGAGAGGTACAAGCAAGGAAATATGATAATGATCTCAGTTTGAACATGCAGCCTCTGGCTTCTGTGTGTAAAACAATTACCTGAGGAAGAGAAACAAACAACTAAGGAGGCCAGTTATGAGACTTAACAGGATTATTAGCCAATATTTACGGGGAACTTTTATTAGAGCGTTATATAACCATCTTAAATAATCACTTTAAAATTTTATCAATACCTTCTCTCCATGTATTTCTGATTATTTCCTCTTATTCTTTATTTTTATGTGACATGCTATTTTATATCATATTAGACATTTTTCATTATTTTAATAATTAATATTTTAATGTTTGCATTTAATGGGACTCCAAAGATAATATTACAATTCTAAGGCATTTGTGTGAATTCATGCACCTACATTATTTAAATGGCAATGGAATACCCATCTCTGACAAAACTAAACAAAAACAGGGCATACAAATGAAGGACCATTTTGTATGTGTTTATACAAAATAGAATAGAAATGCAGCTACTTTTTCTTAAATCAATAAGAGGAAAGATTTGTACTAATAGTGTTTGAACAAGATATCCTGTCTGCATCTTGTACTATAAATAACCACTATAAAGACAATAATATGCAATGTATTAATTGTTGAAACTGTCCTACTAATTGACTTTGAAACTGTCTCATTGCTATTTGTCTCTTAATAAAATTAATTTAAAAATTCTAAGGTATTGTTATTCTTATAAAAAAAGAAGGGAAAAGTTCCCATAGATACAGGGATTTGTCAAACATATGACAAATATTTAAATTCTTAAAAAATTATTATAGTGGAAGACATGTTACATTTATCTTCTTCAAAATACTCCATATTTATTCAAATGCTCAAATCCCATCATTTTGCAAGTTCTGAAGCAGACTGGAAGTCACCTTGTGATTTATTACATGTGGTCAAAAATAGGGTGAATGTGGCTGATACCTGTCTTCTAAAGGAAAGGCAGGTTTGTCAAAATATTACCAATTGCCCTGGTTACTTTTCTCTCATTGCTGAGACAAAATAACTGATTCCCACAATTAAGGCAGGAGAGGTTTATCTCGCTCAGTTTGTGGAGGTTTCCATCCTCTGCTGGCTCCCAGGCAGAGTTGCACACAGGACAGAGGGCAGCAGTCATGATGGCAAAGGACATCAAAAGCAAGTAGGGGTGAAGGGCGGAGCAGAGCTCACAAGCCTCTTTCCTCCCCTCACACTGTGTGCGGGCCACTCCCCTGGGTGGGTGCGGCACTCACACCCTGCCTCCCAGTATGGGGCCATGAATCAGTCACAGACTCAAGAAGCCCACCCATGACTGCGTGAGGATTTGGGGGTACATCTAGACACAAACAAACAGTGTATCCTCACCTACCTTACTCACCAGGGCTGCCGCCATGGAACTGCTGCTCTTCCCAAGTCACAGGATCGGGAGAGGGAAGTGTTCTGAAGTGTTTAAAGACTTTGAGGGCCGACTCCGCCATCCTGCTCCATCCCGCCCGCCCACGCCCAGCCCCTGAGACCGGCCAGAGACAGCGCGGCGGACTCCGCCATCCTGCTCCATCCCGCCCACCCCCGCCCAGCCCCTGAGACTGGCCAGAGACAGTGGCTGACTCCAGTGGCCTCCTGGATCCCGCGCCAAGCTCTCCCAGCGAGAGCGAATTTACAGGACTCACCAGGCTTCCTAGATCAGTGAGAGTGTGGTGAGTCTGAGGGAGAGCCTTTGGCTTCTTCCCACACGCACTTCGCGGATCCCTGTCCCCAACCCCTCCAAGCCAGTGACTGGTCTGAAACCTCAGGACCCACTCACCAACACCTCCCCGGATCCCCTGACCTAAAGCCCACCGACTGAGTGGGAATTTCCCCGATTCTCTGGGCATCAAAGGTCAGGGAGTGTAGAACCTCAGGCCCGTCGTGCCTGAGATACATTTCCCAGAGATTAAGCTGCCCGTCACCTCCCGTGGCCAGGTGACAGCTCCAGGCACACTGTGCCAGAGAAATACTTCCAGGTGATTACTGGTCCCACCCCACAGCCCCAGACCCAGTGCAGGTCAGCCTGGAGTGAGAACTCCTAGCCTGCCACACCGGAGGGACATTTCTCAGCAATCCACGGTCCCACGCTACGGACCGAAACCCAACACAGCCTGGCCTATGAGTGAGGGCTCCAGGCCCACTGCACCAGAGGGACCTTTCCCAGCCTTCTTGGGTTACGGCCTGTAGACCCGGACCCAGCACAAGCTGGCCAGCTCAGTACAGCCTACTCAGTGAATAAGATCATCCACTATCCTTTAGTGAGCCCAGAAAACCCACCAAAGCCCAGGCCCACCCACCTGGGGAAAGCCCTGCCTGACGCAGGGGGGCTGACCCCAGGAACCAACATAGCGGAACCAAAGGAGCTGCAGCAAAAAAGGAATTGAACACAACAGCTAGACCCAGGATAGGCATACCTGGAAAATCTCAAACTTATTAGACTGGCACCCGAATCTCATAACAAGCTAAGGTTATAGCTGCACCAAAGCTCTACACCAAAGGTCAAAGATCAGTGCTATACAAAAT